>SKCR01024608.1:0-20144 GCA_019454045.1 Zanthoxylum bungeanum
TTATTTTTTATATTATAATTATACAACTAAGATAATCAAGTGTTATTGGATAACATTGATTATTTACTTTGACCTAATTGGATTAATTCAATAATTACACAAGGGCTTAATTGTAAACTCATATTATCTCTACTCTACCATTTGAGGATATTATGGTATTGTAAGTATGTAATAATAGGTGTTTTTGGCTTGATTTAATTGGATTAAATCAAGGTGGCAAACATTTAACTAATATATTTCCTAATCTTGGCTTGATTTAATTGTATTAATTAAAGTGGGAGACAATGGAGATTAGTCACACCTAATTATACATATTTGGACATATTAGATTAAGCCCACTTAAAAGTTGATTACAACTTTTATTAATTAAAAATTCCTAAGTTTTGCTATAAATAGAAGCTTTAGGAATGTTTTAATTACAAGTTCAAATACAAGCATAAGCAATTCTTGAGAGATTAGCCTAAGTTAGAGAAGTGTTTAGAGAAGTTTGTGAGGTCTCTACAACCTTTCATCTAGGAGAAATCAAGATTGGATCTTGAAGTGAAGCTTGTAAACATTGGAAACGATTGGATCTTGTAGTCAAGCTTGCACACCTTGGAGGTTCTTCAACAATTTCTACAAGGAAAAGTAGATTGGATCTTGCAATCAAGTTACTCTTTATGTTTGATCTTCTCCAAAGCTATGTTTTATTTGTGTATTAGATGCATGATCACATAGCTTTAATGTTGAATAAGGCTAATCAATTGTGTTAGGATACTTTAGAAGTATAAACAAGAACATGCTTGTATTAGGTCAAAGATATTCATGTTGGACATGGAACAATTAATTAGAGTTTGGAACTCTAGATTAAAGCTTAGAGTTATGGCTACCATTCTAGATTCACTTGACCACCTTTAGATGGACTAGAATTGTTCATGAGACATTTCTAATTGAGATTCTAAAATGGTTGTTGTATTGGATTCAAAATTTACGCTAATGCGTATTTAGAATAATTTATGTTTTTGGAAAAATATTTGATATTTTGAAAAACTAGATTTTGTCTCTATAACATTTGTTTATATTTGTTTTGAAATTAAAAATTATTTTTGGGTTTTTTTGAGTGTTTAGAGATACATGAATAGATTAGTGTCAAAGACCCTAATCCATTCAGGTAACTGGAATGTGAGCTGAATGCAAAAGGAAATAAAAAAAAGAAGGGGCTGCGCTCTACAGTGCGCGCACACTGTACACGCACTATACACTCGCGCAGTGCGCGCGCACTGTAGCGCGTGTGGCACACTGTGTGGCGCCCTTCGCGAGCGCTGAAATTTTTTTCCTTCGTTCGGGAGCTTCCGGACTCCGTTTCAGTCCCGTTTTTTCCTATACACTTGTAATGGAATATAGTATTTCATCAAAGAATTTAAAATTACACACACCCATACTTGATATCCATGGGTAGACCCATTTCCGCTGCCCGGGGCACCGATCCAACCATAGGGGTTCCACAACTGCCCCAACAGAATGATATCAGTAGCAAATGCTTAACCACACAACATATATTTGAATCTATGCCATATCAATTTTAATTTAATTATGCATAAGACATATTAGATATGTATTGCATGTTTTAAATAAAACTTTGACCTAATTAAGTTAATGACTTGATTGTCATAAATCTCCCGTGATTAGGTGATTACTTTTAAGTAATAGTATTAATAATGTTGGAGCATTATTGGATGGTCCGTCTTGTCAATACGGAGATGAATGAGTTCTTACTACTTGTATCCAATATCGTCATTAGTGTGAGGGTATAAGTGCTCGGAACTTAGGTCGCTCCGGTAAACATTAGATGTAGCGTGATGAGTTAACGTAGTCATCCAATATCGTCATTAGTGTGAGGGTGTACATACGAAGCTCATTAGTGCACATTTACAAGTATACACCTAGAACACGTCTTAATCCAATATCGTCATTAGTGTGAGGATAAGAAACGGTTTCAGGACCAAACCAGGAGTCACATGAAGTGATTGACCTTGAAGTCTACCTAATGAGTTTACAAAGGACAATATCGTCATTAGTGTGAGGCTGGAGTAAATGTCATGGGATCCACTTCCCGCTATGAAATTTTGATATTTCTATTTTTCCGTTATGGGAGATTACGAAATTACGTAAAATAGTGGGATGGCACTGATAGATTTAAAATTCTAAAATCAATTAGTGTTATCACTTTTGAAATCAAAATTGTTCTGCTACTACTACAAAAATATTGTCTTGTAGATGACTGCCGCTAATCCATTGATGAAACTTTTGGATTCCAATAAGCTAAAAGGAGCCGAGAACTATTTCGAATGGGAAATGAACAAACGCATTGTCTTGGAGTATGAAAAGTTGACTTATGTCACTATCAATCCACTACCTGTTGATATCGATCCTGACTCCACTCCAGAAGAGCGAGAAACTTTTGATAGATGGAAGGATGATAACCTAAAGGTGAAATCCTACATCTTAGGATCGATGGTTCCAGATTTGCTGAGATAGTACATTGAAGTACCGGATGCTTAGAGCATCATGCGAACACTCAAGGAGTTGTTCGACGTAAATCAAGAGATGAAACTTTATCGAAGGTCTAATAAACTGTTCCGTGTTGAACTCAAGGAGGGAGGAGCTGTCAGCACTCATGTTTTGAACATGATTGACCAAATTCGATATCTTGAATGACAGAGCATTGTGTTTGATGAAAGGCTAGGCCGTAATTTGATTATGTATTCTCTGCTTGGTTCTTATGCTAGTTTTGTATTGAATTTCCATATGCATTCGATGCAAGCCACATACGAAGAACTTCATAACATGCTATGCACACGGCGAGCAAGATTTGAAGAAAGGAACCCTACATTTTATATCTCCATGGTGGAGCTGGCTCTTCAAAGACTTATGGGAAGTCAAAAAATTAAGATGGGGAAGAAGAATAAATCAAAGAAAAACTCCAAAAAGCGCAAAGGCGCAAACCGAAAGTAGCTCATGATCAATGTCTACAATGCAAGAAGTCTGGACACTGGAAGAAGGACTGTCTAGAGCTTAAAACAGGACCCTCAGGTACGCTTTGTATTTTTCCAATTATTGACATCTCATTAGCCTTAGATGTAAATAGTGGATGGGTGTTAGACACTGGCAGTCCCAATCATATTTGCAATTCCCTGCAGGAAATGAGGGTTAAACGAAGGCTGAATAAAGGGGAGATCCAGCTTAAAGTTGGTAATGGCGAGACATTAGATGCCAAGGCCATAGGAACTATTGTTCTAGATCTTCCAAATGGATGTAAATTAGATTTTCATGACTGTTATTATGTTCCCTCACTTATCAGACAAATAATATCACTGCCTATATTAGATAAAGAGGGATATAAAATAAACATTAAGGATGAAACTTTATGTTTGTATGATAAAGAAAATTTATTAAAATGTGAATGTTTTTTATCAAACGGTCATTATGTTTTGGAAACATGTAGATATGTCTTTAATATAGAGAAAAATGCAAGTAAGAAGTCTGAACTAAATAATACTGAATTATGGCATATGAGATTGGGCCATATAGGTGTTAGACATCTATCCAAATTGGTGAAGGATGGTTTGATTGAAAATCTTACCTTAGATCCTTATCCGATTTGTGAGTCATGTATCCAAGGAAAGATGACAAAGGCCTCATTTCAAGGTGTTGGACACCGTGCTAGAGCTAATACACAGTGATGTGTGTGGTCTATTAAATCATGCTGCTCATGATGGTTCCACATACTTTGTGACTTTCACAGATGACAAGTCTAGATATGGATATGTCTATCTGATGAAACATAAATCAGAAACATTTGACAAGTTCAAAATATTCTGAAACGAAGTAGAAAAATAAACCAGTAAATTTATCAAATGCCTTAGATCAGATCGAGGTGGTGAATACATGAGTGAAAAATTCAAAAATTATTTAAGGGAGAATGGAATTCTCGCCCAATATAGCCCACCAGGAACACCTCAACATAATGGAGTGTCTGAGCGTAGAAATCGTACTTTATTGGATATGGTGCGATCCATGATGAACTATACAGATCTTCCTTATTTCATTTGGGGTTACGCTTTACAAACTGCTGCCTACATACTTAATAGGGTTCTATCGAAAGCTATTTCTACGACCCCCTATCAGATATGGTTCGGTAGAAATCCAAGTCTTAAGCATTTAAAGATTTGGGGTTGTCATGCATACGTTAGAATTGCACAGCGGGATAAACTAGCACCCATGAGTATAAATATAGGTTCGTTGGATATCCTGATAATTCCATGGGATATCAATTCTACGATTCCGAACAACGAAATGTATTTGTTGTTCGCTTTGAAACTTTTCTTGAAAAGCAATTTTTGAGAGAAAATGGGAATTGTAGAGAGATTAAACTTGATGAGTTTGATCCCAACATTAAGAAACTTGAGATGGAACCAGAGATCCAACTAGGTGAAGGATCTACAACACATGTTCTACGTAAGTCGAATAGAATATCAAGGCCTCATGACAGACTATTTTTAACATCTGATGTGAGCCTTGATGTTCTCCTCTTGGAGGAAACAGACCCGACTACATATAAGGAAGCGATATTGGATATCGATTCGGGAAAATGGCAGGAAGCCATGAAATCCGAAATGGATTCAATGCATGCCAATCAAGTCTGGGACTTAGTTGAACTTCCTGAATGAGTTAACCTATTGGTTGTAAATGGGTTTACAAAAGGAAGCGGGGGGGCCCGATGGAAAGGTGGAAACCTTTAAGGCCTGAGGGTAGCAAAGGTTATACTCAATGTCCTGGGATTGACTATGAGGAAACTTTTTCACTAGTTGCCATGCTAAAATCCATTAGGATTCTTTTAGCCATTGCTGCATATCACGACTATGAGATATGGAAGATGGATGTGAAACTGCTTTCCTAAATGGATTCCTTGAAGAAGATATCTATATGAAACAACCAGAGGGTTTCATATCCAGCGAGACTTCAAACTTGGTTTGTAAGCTCCAAAAGTCTATTTATGGACTTAAACAAGCATCCCGAAGCTGGAATCGTCATTTTGATGAGATAATTAGATTATCTGGATTCATCAAAAATGAGGAAGAACCATGTGTTTATAAGAAAGTTAGTGGGAGCATGATAGTTTTCCTAGTCTTGTATGTAGATGACATCATTATCATAGGAAATGATATAGGGATGATGCAAAGTGTGAAAGCCTACCTTTGCAAGAACTTCTCCATGAAAGATATGGGTGAAGCTTCCTATATATTAGGTATATAAGGCTCTATCGAGATAGAGTCATGAAGCTTATAGGGTTGTCACAATCGACGTACATAGACAAAATGTTAGAAAGGTATAGTTTTACCAACTGCAAGGCAACAAATGTACCTTTCCGATACGACATACATCTTTCGAAGAAAATGGCACCTCAAACTGAGGAAGAGAGAGTTAGGATGTCTAACTTGCTATATGCTTCTTGTATTGGAAGTATAATGTATGTTATGTTATGTACTAGACCTGACATCAGTTTCGGCGTGAGTGATCAGCCGATATCAATCTGATCCAGGTAATGATCATTGGACAGCCGTGAAACATATCCTAAAATATCTTAAAGGCACTAAGGATAAGTTTCTGATATATGGAGAAGATGAGCTACAAGTTAAGGGTTATACAGACTCCGACTTCCAGGGAGATCCAGATGATAGAAAATCTACATCAGGATACATATTTACCTTTAACGGTGGTCCAATTAGTTGGCGTTGTTCAAAGCAAGGCTTAATAGCTGATTCCACCACTGAGGCAGAATTTATAGCGGCTTCAGAAGATGCTAAAGAAGCTGTTTGGATTAGAAATTTTATCACAGAACTTGGCGTTGTGCCTAGTATTGCGGATTCGATCCTATTATACTGTGATAATAATGGAGCCATCGCACAGGCTAAGGAGCCGAGGGCGCATTCCAAGTCTAAACACGTGGAAAGGAAATATCGCGTAATTAGAGAGATAATTGAACGAAAAGACATTGTGGTCTTAAAGTTGTAAGGACAAGAAAACATAGCAGACCCGCTTACAAAGGCCTTACCTCCTAAGTTATTCGATAAACATGTGGATGAGATGGGACTACGGTACCATCCAGATTGGCACTAAACATAGGATCCGTCGACCCGTATGTGTACCATAAGGGGTTTAGGTATCCATGTTAGTAAAGTCACGATTCTTAAATCTTTGGCCAAGTCGATCACTTAGGGTGGATCACATCAGTTATGAAGAATCGTGGACATGTCGACATGAGATGTGCATCTTGGAAACTTGACGGTATATTCTATGTTTCCTAAGCACAACTCGGATAGCCTACGACGGAGGGATTGTTAAACATATGTGATGACCTCGACTTGTATAGTTCAGAAATGTCGTTTATGTTCTTCACGAATTCGGAGGTGGCCGAATTACGTACATATTAGCTAGGCTTATATGACGAACGTATCTGAACTTAGAGAGTCCCAATATGAAGTGTACTCGTTGAGCACTTGGGTAGCCGATTATTTTTTATATTATAATTATAAATAAGATAATCAAGTGTTATTGTATGACATTGATTATTTACTTTGACCTAATTGGATTAATTCAAAAATTACACAAAGGCTTAATTGTAAAATCATAATTATCTCTACCATTTGAGGATATTATGGTAATTGTAAGTATGTAATAATAGGTGGTTTTGGCTTGATTTAATTGGATTAAATCAAGGTGGCAAACATTTAACTAATCCATTTCCTAGTCTTTAGTTTGATTTAATTGTATTAAATTAAAGTGGGAGACAATGGAGATTAGTCACACCTAATTATACATATTTGGACAATTAGATTAAGCCCACTTAAAAGTTGATTACAACTTTTATTAATTAAAAATTGCCTAAGTTTTGCTATAAATAGCAAGCTTTAGGAATGTTTTAATTACAAGTTCAAATACAAGCATAAGCAAATTCTTGAGAGATTAGCCTAAGTTAGAGAAGTGTTTAGAGAAGCTTGTGAGGTCTCTATAACATTTCATCTAGGAGAAATCAAGATTGGATCTTGAAGTGAAGCTTGGAAGCATTGGAAACAAGATTGGATCTTAAAGTCAAGCTTGTACACCTTGGAGGTTCTTCAACAATTTCAACAAGGAGAAGTAGATTGGATCTTGCATCAAGCTTACTAGATAATGTTTGATCTTCTCCAAAGCTATGTTTATTTGTGTATTAGATGCATGATCACATAGCTTACTGTTGAATAAGGCTAATCAATTGTGTTAGGATATTTTAGAAGTATGAACACAACATGCTTGTAATTAGGTCAAAGATGTTCATGTTTGACATGGAACAATTAATTAGAGTTTTGAACTCTAGATTAAAGCTTAGAGCTATGGCTACCATTCTAGATTCATTTGACCACCTTTAGATGGACTAGAATTGTTTATGAGACATTTCTAATTGGGATTCTAAAATGGTTTGTGTATTGGATTCAAAATTTACACTAATGCGTATTTAAATAAATTTATGTTTTTGGAAAAATATTTGATATTTTGAAAAAAACTAGATTTGTATTCTATAACATTGTTTATATTGGTTTTGAAATTAAAAAATTATTTTTGGTGCTTTTGAAGTGTTTAGGGAAAACCGGAATGATTAAGGTCTTTGGGGCTGCGCGCTACAGTGTCGCGCATACTGTACCGTGCACTGTACACGCGCGCACTATAGTGCGTGTGGCACACGCGCGTGGCGCCCTTCGCGCGCGCTTAATTTTTTCCTTCGTTCGGGAGCTTCCGGACTTCGTTTTAGTCCCGGTTTTTTCCTATACACTTGTAATGGAATATAGTATTTCATCAAATAATTTACAATTACACCCATACTTGATATCCATGGGTTAGACCCATTTCCGCTGCTCGGGGCACCGATCCGACCCTAGGGGTTCCACAACTGCCCCAACAAATGGATCATCTATACCATCATTGGATGCGACAACTTATGCCTCTCCATCTCTTAGATGCGATCAGGTTGTCGTAAGCGTCTAGATGACATATAATTCTGATAAACTTGCATCTGATGCTTAGATGTTGAAGGTTATGTTTCTATCAACAGTTGTGGATAATTGTGTGCTGGTCAAACCAACAAGTAACTCCTCAAGTAGCACTTTACTTCGAAGTTTGAACTCCTTTATACATTCATCCTCAAGAAACATAGCAATTGTCGATATAAACATTTTTCTATCTTTCGGACAATAAAAGAATCCACCCATAGTTTCCTTAAGATGGCCTACAAATAGGCACACTTGAGAACATGGCTCCAACTTTGTAGTATTGTTCTTCAGCACATGTGCTAGACACCATCATATGCGAAAATGTCACAAACTAGTTTTACAATCACTCCAAAACTCTAAGGGAGTCCTAAGAACATACTTAGATGGAACTACATTTAGGATATACATTGTTGTATGTAATGCATATCCCAAGAATGAACTAGGTAGTGAACAATAACTAAACATTGATCTTATCATGTCTAGTAGAGTCCGATTTCTTCTTTCTGCAACACCATTTTGTTGTGGTGTTCTAGGTGTTATGAGTTGGATATTATTTCATGCTCAACTAAGAATTCCTTGAAATATCTGTCAAGGAATTCTCTTGTATGATTCGATCGTAGAGTTTTGATGATTTTACCTAATTGGTTCTCAACCTCAGCACGTTACTCTTTGAACTTTTCAAAAGTATCTGACTTGAGTTGTATTAGGTAACCATACCCATACCTAGAATAATCATTAACAAATGTGAAGAAGTATTCATAACCACCTCGGGCTTTTACATTCACCAATTCATAAATGTTCGAATGTATTAGCTCAAGTGGTTGATTGGCTCTTATACATTTTCCAGTAAAAGGCCTCTTGGTCATTTTGCCTTCTAGACATGATTCGCAGACTGGTAAAGTTCCAACTTTTAACTGGTATAAAACTCTATTCTTTATCAATCTATCTATGCGGTCAAGGTTAATATGTCCAAGTCTAAGATGCCATAGATATGTGTCATCGTGAGAAATCTTTTACTGTTTTGTTTTAGATTTTTCAACCATAAACATTTAAGTATTGAACAGTGAATTATGTGTTAACGGCCTTAACACATATAAATTATTTTATTAGTTTCTTGTGCATATAGTTAATCAATTTCTACCAATAATAACCAATTTATTATTAAATGAAATATGAAAACCATTTTCCATAAGTTTAGAAACAGAAATCAAATTCCTGCGAAAATTAGGAATAAATAATACATAGTTAAAACATAAATAACAATTATTAAAGTTTAAATTGGAAACTCCCAATGTTCTTACTGAAACGGCATCCCTTGTCCCGACCCTCATGGTATGGGCAGCAGAAACGTCTTAGGCACTCGGATCGGACTTGAAAAATTTTCTTCCCTTCCCACTGAGTGGCCGAATGTTACTTCCACCACCACTGAAATTTTGCTTCAGTTTTAGACAAAATTCCAACCCCCGTAACAGTCCCCGAACAACCGGACAAAAACTGGACTGTTTTGGACCAGATACGCTCACAGTACACTACTGAAACAGCCCCTGAAATGCACGGATATGTTATTTAATTATATCTATTATATCTAATATAATTAAATAACATGTGTTTAATAAAACCATATATTAACATTTAATATAAAGTTTCAAGTGTGACAAAAAAATATTATTAATCATATTAATAATATTTATACATTTGTGAGTATATAATTGGACTATCCAATTATACTAATCCAATTAGGATTATATAGATCCAAAAATGCTTCTTTTGCTGCCTCAGCTGCAGCAATGTTCCATTTTAGTTATTTATTCGGCAACAATATCTTGCTTGGAAGATTTCCAGTTCACTGTTCCGTTATTCCAACTAAATATGTATCCTTATTGCGACTTAAAGTCATCTTTGTCGGTTTGGAAACTTGCATCGGTGAACCTAGTCACCTCAAGTTCTCCTTCTCCATAGCTTAAGAAAGCATCCTTAGTTCGTCTAAGATACTCAAGGATGTTTTTTACATCAATCCAGTGACTATCACTTGGATTGGCCTTATAGCTCCTACATATGCTGAAAGTATATGAGACATCAGGTCACATACATTTCAAAAAATGTACGAGCTCTGGGAGGGTTATCAGCAGCTTTCAAGATCTATTCCAGTAGATCTTTATTCCTAGAATAAAAGTTGCATCTCTCAAGTATTCCATGGAGAATTTTAATGAATGCCAAGCTTTCAACGATTATATTATAGGAATGTTATTGCTAAGAAGCAATACATCATCAACTTATAGGACATTCATTGTCAGTGCGCTCCCACTAACCATCTTATATACACAAGAATCATATTCGTTTTGAATGAAATCATATACCATTGTGATCTCATCAAAACGTTGGTTTCAAGAACACAATGTTTGCTTCAATCCATAAATGGATCGATTTAACTTGCAAACCTTATTTGTATATTATGGTACGAAAAAAATGTCAGACTGTTGTAAACATCCTCCAAAAGGTTTCTATTAAGGAAAATGATTTTGACGTCCATCTGCCATATTTCATAAATGAAACATGCATCATTAGCAAGCATTGTCCGAATGAATTTGATCATTGCAATGGGTAAAAGGTTTCGTCGTATTCGACACTAGGTCGTTGACGATACCCTTTCTGTACAAGCCTAGCTTCATACATTTGTATGTTGCCATCCATGTATGTCTTCCTTGAAGACTCATTTAGTACCAATAGGCACAATGCCTTCTGGTACATCAACCAGTGTCCAAACTTAGTTGGTATACATGGAATCCATTTCGGACTTCATGGCATTTTGCCAAAAAAGGAGTCGATACCTTGTATCACTTCCTCATACATAGCCGGTTCGTCTTCCTCAATAAGATTGATATCTACATGAGGTGAGATCAGAAACCCATACCTCATAGGTTGTTTTCTGACTCTCGCCGACCTACGAGGTTCTTATGTATTCAAAGATTATTGGTACAGTTTTATCTATGATGAACTGTTTGTGTTCCGTGAGGACTCGGTGCATGGAATAGTTTTACTCCGATTTTCATCGAGTTTTACTTTCCTCCCACTTACCACTGCATATAGGAATTCCTCTTAGGAAAATCACATGGAGAGCACCAATTATATTGTTCTCTTGTGAGTTGTATAAGTACTATACTTTGGTTTCCCTAGGACGACCTACAAATAGGCACTTATCTGATTTGGGTTCTAGTTTGGTACCATCCAAACATTCAATTATATGCCCAGCATCCTAAATCTTCAGGAATTAGAAACCCGGTTTCTTTCCTGTTCATATCTAATATGAAGTCTGTCTAACAGATTTACATGGAACCTTATTCAAAATAAGTATTGCACTGTTTAATGCATATCCTTTGAAGGAAATTGGTAGCTCAAAGTGACTCATCATTCACCTTACTATGTCCGACAAAGTTCGGTTTCTCTGTTCGGACACACCGGTAAATTAAGGTGTCTCGGGAGGAGTCCACTGTGAAAGAATACTATACTCTTTCAAGTAATCTTGAAACTCATATGTTTAAGTATTTTACACTATGGTCCGACCGTAATTTTTTTAATACTTTTACCGGTCTATTTTCTTACTTCGTGTCGAAACCTTTTGAATTACTCAAAAGTTTCTGACTTGTGTTTTATAAGATATACATAACTGTAACGCGATGCCACATCCGTAAAGGTTACGAAGTATTTATATCCACCTCTAGCCTATCTATACATGGGCCCACTTACGTCACTATGAACGAGGGCTAACAAATTGGTGGCACTTGTACTTTTACCAAGTAAAAGGTGTTTTAGGCACTTTACCCAATAAACTATATTCGTAGACATCATTTGAATTAGAATCAAATTCGTCATAGTATCCATTCTTCGAAAGTATGGATATACGAGTCCTGTTTAATGTGTCCCAGACAACAATGCCACTTTTAAGTCTCAACAGATTTATACAGTTTGAGCTTTTGTTTGTCATATTATATGTTTGAGATTTGTTTATATTCAAAATATAAATAATGTTATTCACATCTAATGTGTATATCTCAATATCATCTTTATAAACAAAACACCTAGTGTTCTGGAACATAAAGGTATTCCCGCAAAGGGTTTAACTAGATGTATAGATAATATTTCTAGTCAAACTAGGTACATTAAAACAGTTTCCTAATTTAAATACATACCCAAAGGGCAGTTCCAAAACTTAGGTTTCTACGGCCAAAACAACGACTCATGTCCTGTTTCCGACTCATAGGTCGATCTCAACTGAAGCCAGTCTCCTGCTAATCAGCAGATCCCGCACATCAGTACATATATTTATGTACCACATCCAGTATCTAAAATCCAATTTTAAAACCAGCAGTGAACATGTTTATAACAAATATACCTGAAGTCGGAGCCTTGCCCGTCTTCACTTCCTTCATGTCTGTATTTGTTCATACAGTAGTAACGCTGCCAGTGACCCCATTTGCCACAGTTTAGGCAAACATCTTGGGATATGTCCTTTGTCTTCCTAGAAGACTGTGACGATTTTTCCTTTGCCCTTATTTCATATCCCTAGAAGCCTTCGTCCAAGCCTTGACCTTCTGGGATGTTGAAGTAAGATCCACCTTGCGCTTCTTGCCCTTTTGCAAGCTCTGGCTCTGTCTCTTTGAGTATAGCCATTAACTCTCCAAGAGTTTTCTTTTGCAATCAGTATTTCTAAGATCTAAGAATAGATCTATGAAGATCCTTCAATTTCAATATCATACTATAAGGATCTAATCCTTAACTCTGACGAAGAAATTAAGGAGTCTTTGCGGCAAGCATAAATGATTGAGCACTAAGTTTTCATCACGATGAGTCTTCCAATGCTCATGCTCTACTATTTGCTCAACTTCGGGCTTAGGCCCGAGAGGTCGCTCTATCAAATAGATTAATTTCTCAACTCCCAGGACTATCCTGAGATTCATTTCCCAATATGAAAATTTACGACGTTAAAGACATTTTCACCTAGGATTATGTTTTTTTACGCTAATCTTTCAGCTATATTGATTGCTATAGTCCAACTATCCAATCAACGATTTCGAGTACAATCAGACGTAATGATTACTATAGTCTAACTATATAACCAACTATAAATGATCGATTAAATTCAATATATTGATTACTATAATCCAATTATATAATCAACTATAAATGAAGTAGTTTGAATACAGTCCAACTGTTTAATTAAAACAACAATTGAATATTAGGCCAACTATATATATAAATTTTTAATGACGAAAAATGAAATGAGCGCGTATTGGCAAGTATCTAAATGAAATTGCAAATTTAATACTTGCCTACCACTATTTTCAGCGAGCCTCTAACCCTCTGTGGAGTACTCGGGAAACCTAATTTCCTAGTGGGCTATGATCCCGTTAAATAACACACAACCTTGACTTTGGCGAACAAGTTGTATGAAACTTAATTAGGTAGACCTCTAAGATCAATTGGATCCCATCCAATTCCTAGATCCAGTAGGTGGACTGTTAGACAATTATGACCCATAGCGTCATTATTTGTACATATCATAGTGTTGTTGTACAAATTAACTATGTGACAAAGGAAATTACACTCTTATCATTTGTGATTAGATCACCTAGATGTATAAATGATGAGAGGTCCCTATGATTTGTTCCTGGACGGAGAATGATATGAGACAATATCAGTCCACGAAGGATAAATCATTAAATATCCCTAGTCAGAGTATTATCGAGATTGGACATCGATAAATACGTAAAAGACTAGTATTACACTTGTGCGTGTTGTGAGGGCACAACGGCATAGTTCTAATATATTTAGGTATAAGATACTCATGCAATTGTAATAAGAGGTTGTGTTTTACCGATGGTACGGGAAACAGCTTCACTCTGGATAAGACCCCATCGGAATTCCATTGGTAGTATGACTATATGTCTATGGAAGTCTGAAATCAGGGTAGGTGTATTTGGTCTTAACCTGAGACTTGCACCGCTAATACTTGCGACAATCAATATACTTTGGTTGCGGTCGTCCAGGGCTTTAACAGGTTCTGTGTACGCCAATACTGGGTATATTGAGAATCGTAGTGTGTTGGATGTGATGTCAAGACGGAAGTATCACTCCAGTCATATGGAGATGATGGTCATGTAGGATATTGGACTGTTTCTCTTAAATGATGCATCTATCGGGATAAAATGACAAGGTCATGTTTATCCGATTATAGAGACTAGTTACCATACATCCGACATGTGCTTCGTACGGGGCAGACACAATTCCAGCCCCAGGCCTAGCACATGATCATCCGATACTGGACAGAAATACACAATATTACGCCTGACATAGATCCTTTATTCCTGTTAGGATGTTTCCGGAGAATTTGGTAGGCATGGCGCTTTGCTAGAGGCCAACCTTGTCTTGTAAATCGGTATAAACGTAGTACAAGGTACTTACGTGTTCGGATAGTCCGACGACCGAATTTACTACCAACATATCCGGGGATCTCATGGGTCGCTTCCCAAAGATTCACCGATAACGTATGACTCGCACTCTAAATTAATCTGGGATTAATTAGAAGAGAGAGAAAAATTAATCTGGGATTAATTGAGGAGATATTTTATCTGGGATAAAATACCATTAAAGAGAGATAACAATTAATTTGGAATTAATCGATAAATTAATATATTCGATATATTAAATGAAATTGGATTTCGACGCGGAATTAAAATTAGATTTTAATTCGGGCGAACGTGAATAGTGACTTCGGTAGGCGTAATCATTTAATTACGTCGCAACAGAAAATTCGTTAATTTGGAATTAGCGAACCCGAGGCCGAGATTATTTGCGAGCGCATTCGTATTTCGAATTCGAGTGCGGCACGCAAGTCAAATCAAGCGTCAAATCGTTAGTCGCATCAAGCGTCAAATCACTTGTCACTTTGAGTGATGTGACTTGACAACTTGTGATCGATTTTTTTACTACTTGAACGATACGTGCGCTTGCGTTATACGCGTGTGTTTACGCCGGTCAAGTTTTTGGCGCCGTTGCCGGGGACTTATATTTCTTGAGTTATTAATTTTGAAGCTATCTAATTTACTTGTATCTAATTTTCTTTATTTTTATCTGTAATTTTTATTCTTTCTTTTATTTTTCAGGAGGTTGAAAAATGGAACACTACTGGGAGATTGAGAGATTACGAGCGTTACAAGAAGACACCACCCCAAATCTGGGAGCAACAGTCCGATTTTCTGAGGCCTGTTGTACAGCCCAACAATTTTCACTGGATGTCAGAACTAAGTAATACTACATTTGCTCAACAGAACTCAATGTGGAGATGTGACATATGTAATGGTAACCACCCAAGCGATTATTGCGAGTACAACTACAATTCAGGGTGGCAGAACTATCAGAATCCTTCATGGTATGATGAGCCATCACATTTCACAGAGCCACATTTTCCATCTTATCCACCATCTACCTTTGATCTTTACCAACAACCAGAACCATCCAAGGAAGATCAATTGATTCACATGTTCAAAGAACATGGAGCTCAAATTGATGCACAAATTCAGAGTAACGCAGAATCCATACAAAGAATGACAGATCAGATCAGACAATTAATAGAAAAACAGAGCTACATACCTCAAGAACCATTTTCTAATGACACTTCAACAGAGGAGGAAGCTGAGGAGAATCAAGAACCAGAGGTATCAGTTCAGGAACCCGAACCGGCAAAGTCTCGATTTGATTTCTATTATTTAGATTCTGACGAGGATGAAGCCGAAATATTTGTACCAACTGCATCAAAAATTGAGGATGGAATTCTGTATCCTCAAAATGAAGATCTTGGAGATTCCATAGCACAAATGTTTGATGAAGATCTACCTGAGCCAATCATTTCAACCAGATCAGAGGATGAAGACCTAAAATCTGACATTTCTTTACATCCTCAGGTTGAAAATTTTGAAACATGTATTTCGCAGATGACAGATGAAGAGCTGAATGCAGAAATTTTCAAATACATCTGTGAAGAAAAGGTGAAGCAAGAAGCAAAGCAAATGGAGGAGCAAATGTCTGACCTTAATAAAGATCCAGAGTATTCAGGAGAAACATCGCTGTTTTGGGGAGTACAAATCAAAGATATCACCCAGAAGCTTGACAGAATGGAATTTCCATTCCAAGTCAAGCATCATACGAGACCTCCTGATTTTCTTTCTTTCTTTTCAGGAACCAATGGAGCAACAAGAATCAAAAAGGTGACACGAGCACTGAATGAGACAAAACTCTTTTTGCCTCTTTACCGTTGGAAGAGACCCTTCAAAAGCAACGCACATGGGAATGTCTTTAATAGGACATCAAAAATGACATTGAAACCTCCTTGACAGATGGATTTCAGTCACGTCTGGCTGAAGACGAAAAATTTAGCGCTAGCAGGGAGGCAACCCATGCAATTTGTTGTAATTTCTGTTTTCATATTTTGTGTATACATGTTGTAGACTTTTTAATTTTGTGTGTTATTTTTGTAGGGAAAGACATAAACGAAGCATTTTAAGACAGAAGGAATTGTGTTTGGCAATCAAAGAGGAGAAACAATTCATTTGCGATGGCTGAGTAAGGAATGAAATCTTGAGACATATCCTAATGAATTTATACTACGCGAGTGGCGTATTACATACACAATTCAGTTGCCTTAATTATTGCTTTAATTTGCTTTTCTTTTGTACTTATCTTTATTTTCACCGATAAGATCTAAACTTTTTGACTTTTCACGATTTATTTTAACTTTCATCTAATAATTGTCATTTGGCAGATACTAGTGCAATTATTACTCACCCATTTCCAGGTCTATAAATTCAGCACTGCATTTTCTCTTCAACCCATTCAGAGATACACATCTAAATAAGAGAGAGAAAATGGAAGCGACTTCACAGCAGCGAATCAAGCGAATTTTTGTTTTCTGTGGATCCAATTCTGGTAATAAACCAGAATTCATCGAGGCTGCGAAGGAATTGGGGCGAGTCATAGCGGAGCGAAATATGCACCTGGTATATGGCGGTGGCAATCTTGGATTGATGGGAAGTATTTCAAAAGCTGTTCAGGATGGTGGCGGTCATGTTTTGGGAATCATTCCAAAACCCTTGGCGGACGAACACTTAATCGGACAAACAAATGGAGATGAACGCATCGTATCTGGAATGCCCGAATAAATTCATGAAATGATCAATACTGCAGATGCGTTTATTGCGTTACCAGGAGGGCTCGGGACGTTTGAGGAAATGTTTACAGTAGCATCATGGGCGCACTTAAATATTCATCGGAAGCCCATTGGGTTACTTAACATTGAGCATTTCTTCGATTTTCTGTTTGTATTTCTTGCAGAAGCCAAAAGACATGAGTTCGTCACGAAATCAGTACATGATATCTTCCTGACTGCGACAAAGGCCGAAGAATTAATTGATCAAATCATAGCCTTTGAATCAAAACTCGATCCCATTCTCTCCAAGTTGGACTGGACAGACAACGATCGTGGTAAGAAGCGTAAACTGGACATAGATCTTAATCGGTAGTTCAACTAACCAGGTACGATTTTCTAAACTCTTCTTCTACTGCTTAAGACATTGGGGACAATGTCTCATTTAGGTTTGGGGGAGAGGTATAGTTAATAGTACTTGTTTGTATTGTGTTTTTATTTTTAGTCCAAATTTTTTCGAAAAATACAAAAAAAATTGAAAAATTTTCAAAAATTACAAAAATATTTTGCGTTTTTGTGTTTTGACTAAAAGGAGAAATTGGTAAAGGATAGCTGAGTAAAGAGTTTCCACTCCTGAGACGTATCTCAAACCTATTTCGAAACAAGTTAATTTTTGTTTATCTCTTTTTAATTATTTAATTTGTAGATTCTCCATAAAACGGACTAAAATGGATCTTCATATGCTCAGTTGGCAGGTATTATCAACATGCATAGTAACATACAGACATGAGCTGTAATTGAAAAGTTTGTAATATTCCGTGCTCTAGTTTAATTGGAGGAAGCATCTATAAATAGTTATGGAATAAAAAAAATAAAAATTTCTGATGTACAAAAATAAAGTATCTAAGATCCGGGTTATTAAGTCTGTAAGGGTGTTTTAACACCTAGTGCCCTAAAACCAACTGGTTTGGGAGTCACTGGCCCAAAACTCGTTACATGGATCGAAGATGCTGCAAAAATATTTTTATATCTGAAGTCTGGGTAATTAAGTCCGTATGGGTGTCTTAACACCTGGTGCCCTAAAGCCAACTGGTTTGGGAGCCATCGACCCAACACTCGCTACATAGACGGAAGATATTGTATATAAATAAAAAGTCAAAATTCAGAAAAATCAAAGAAAAAATCAGAAAAATCAGAAAAAATTATTCCATTGCTACAAAAAGGTGTGAAATCTGATAGAACTTTAGGAAAAATATTACTCTCTTATCAACTACACTTATGACTGTTGTGGGCAAAAATGAGTTGATTAATATTTTTTTGGCTGTGTATATGGAGAATGGTAAAAATAATCGGAGAATTTACTTATTCGGTAATTTAGAATGAAACAAAACAACTAATAACTTGGAGTAGAAGTTTCACCTGATTAGTCACTAACTTCTTTTTTCTCTTTTCTCTTGTCTTTTTGCTTTTGTGTGCATTAGTTTTAACTAACTTTTTACTTTTGTAAAAACATTTGTGGGTATCGTTGCTGTAAGCCCTCACGAGACTACAACTCGTCCACTAGGGACACCTAGGGGTTTAAAGGCTTGTTGCATACGCTAAATGCAACCGTGATCCCTACGAAAGTGGCTTAGTTAATTTATTTATGTTATTTTATTTTATGTTTTGCTCGAGGACTAGCAAAATGTTAGGTTTGAGGGTGTGATGAGTGGTAAATCTATCACTATTTCCCACTCATTTAACCTAATATTTTGTATAGTTTCTTGAGTTTTGTGAACGTTTTGATGTATTTTGTGTTATTTTGCAGATAAATAAAGTTTGGAAAGCATTGGAGACAATTGGGGGCAAAATGGACAAAATTGGACAAAAAGGGCATTTTCGTCATTTTGGCGTCGCGACGCTGAAGCCTGCGCGTCGCGACGCCCAACCTGCGCCGGATCTGCTAACGTACGCCGTCAACCACGTGTCAAAATCTGATTCGTCAAAATCTGCTAACGTACGCCGATCATACTAACGTGCGCCGTGCCACGTGTCACAATCACAACAGTTCTACTAACGTGCGCCGGACGCCACGTGTCAAGATCCTATTCGACCAACCTAAGCGCGTACCATGTGTCCTCTTCCTATTGGACCGAATAATCGATGAATCAGAGCTTGCCACGTGTCAGAATTCTATTAGACCGAATTTCCACCCAATCACAAGCTGACACGTGTCCGATTTTCATTCGACCGCATTGCCAGCCAACCAGAGCATGACACGTATCTCAATTATTGCTGTCGACAGACGCGTGGTCAACTCCGCGTGGACTCCGTGTAACTGTTGCCAGCGTCGCGACGCTAGTGTATTTTGGGAGTCGCGACGCTGGCCCAAAATTAGCCTATAAAAGGAGGCCGCCAGATTCATTTTTCTTCATGCTCTCCTTGGGAAATTCTCCCTGATTTTATAGGAAGCATCTATTTTTGTATATATAAATAATATTTTTATTTTATGTCTTTTAATTTTCAGTAATAGTAGTTCTCTTCTTCTACCTTTCTTTAATGTTTAGTAGTTAATTTTCTGCTGGGGATAAGGTGAGCTTTTATTATTTTAATTTAGATTAATTTCCTTTAAATATAATATGGAAATTATAATTCAAAATATAAAAGATTACCGCCTTAATGGCTGGTTTTATTTATTTGACATAATGTGGCACCGCCTATATGGCTGGTTTATGTTCAAATACTATTACCGCCTTTATGGCTGGTCGGACTTAATTTGACTTAATTAAGAATACCGCCTTTATGGCTGGTCGGTAATATCATGTTTAATTTCTGTATTATATTAAGAGAGATATCTAAATTATAAATAGTAAAAGTGGATCCCCAACCCCAGCATTTTATTT
>SKCR01024609.1:0-20075 GCA_019454045.1 Zanthoxylum bungeanum
TTTCTTGAACTTGAGTAGTCGACTCGATTTCCATTCGACTAAGTTCTTCACTCTTCTTGTCTGTTTCTTGAACTTCAGCCGCTCCCTCAATTACTTCTCTTTCAGCCACTTTCGAGTCGACCTCTTCGCCTTTCTCTTCCACATCACCCTCGTTTGAAAAAGAAATTCCTGCCAATAGTTGGTCATACTGTTGAATCCATTTCTCTGGTTCCCAAGCTCCTGACTTCCCATCAAGGAAATCCTTCATCAGATGACTGCGTTCTTTCATCATAGATTCAAGAGATATCCCTTCAAGATTCTCAAGTAATTCTTCATTCTCCTTCTTCACATTCTCGAACGCATCCTTATAGCCTTCAATCGTAACCTCAGAAGTCTCCCTTTCCATCTGAAGTGTTGCCTTCACTTCCTTCAACTCCTTCTCCAATTCAGCATTTCTTTTTTCAAGCGACTTCTTTTGGACCACTTCCTTTTTCATAGCCGCAAATGATTTATCCATCTCTCTCTGTTTCTTAAGAGTCGATTCGACATATCGCTGCATATGTAAGCTGCACTCCATTGCCTGGAAAAAAGGATTTGATTAGAATCCATTTTACAAATTATTATGAAATTTCTATTACTTTCTTACTTGGTAATTTAAAGCCGCAGCCTTTTTCATCGACTCGACCGGGCCAATCTTGGATAGCCTCTGTTCATCCTCTTCCAGCAGAAGCTTCTTAATAAAAGGGTCAAGGCTTGATGGGTCAGAAATTGCAGTCGACCCTGATGGAATCCTGACAACTATATTATCGATTTCTTCGATTTCATCCGCCTTCCTTTTCCCCCTTTGACAACTATTTCGGTCGACTTCCCCTTATGCTTTGGAGTTCCAGTCGACGATACCAATTGTGGTTCTGAACCTCCACTTCTGGCTCATTTATCTTGAGCTTCCTAGCCTTTTTTCGGCTCATCAACTCATCAATTGATGCTACTTTTATTTGCCTCGACGCCATGTCCTCTGCGCATAAAATTCTTTTGGAGTTAATGTCTTTATAAACAACACCTTTCCGTACAGAGCTCGAATCGACCGAGTACAGTAGATGACTTCCAATACGTTTTTAGAAAGTGCCAAAGGGGTAGATATACCTTCTGATTCGAAGATTTCTTTCCACTGTAAAGTTGCTCTTAATCTCTGCTCTACCAAGATTATCCTCCAATCTCTTTGTTCGATGGTAAGATCAAGAAGAGCTTTTGTGTTCGACAAAATAAGAGGTGTTTTGTCGAATAAACTGTTTCGAAAAGGACCTGCATAATAAACAATCCATACATTAGTATCATACGACAATAACATTGATAAATTTTCAATAAATAGAAGAAGTTGATACTCACTAAATACACTCCAGTATTCTGAAACTCGACCCATTCCAGTCGACCCAAAGATACCCTCATTTTTCACAAAGAAATAGTCCGACTGCCAATTACCCCTATCGTTTGTTGGAAGCCCCATAACTATTTGTTCCCTCTTACGACGAAGGTACAAAGTATATCTCCTTTTTTCAGTTAGGTGCTCTTTAAGGTAGTATGAATATAAAATGTCCTTCACCTCAAACAATAAACCTTGTTCGAATGCTAAGCATTCAATCGACATTAAAATCCTCCAAGCATTCGGCATTAGTTGTGAAGGAGCAATCCCATAATGATCCAAAATTTCCCAAGCTAACCTCGGAATAGGGAATCTAAGCCCATTAGAAAACGGTACTACATAAAAACCAATCCATCCGGGAATTTTATAATCGATCCTTTCAGACGGCAAGGGCACCCTCAGTTCCATTGATCTAGGAAATCTATACTTAATCCTAATTTCCATCAGTAAACTAGCCGTCATTCGACTAGCTGGGTTCTTGGTTAGTATGTTGGTAGGCTCACTTGTGCTCACCCCTCCACTAAATTCCTCGACAGCTGCCAATGATCTAATAGGAATTACCTGCAACGGGATTTCATGCGACAAAACGGTTACAGGTCCTTCCTCGAATAACTCTTGACGCGACCATTCCCTTAATGATTTTTCTTCTGTCGATCACTCGATGATGATCCTATGAATGTATCGATCTGTTCTCCTAAACTTTCTAAAGAGTCTCCACTCGACATATTCTAATCAACGAGTCTACAAACAAATAATTTCTAAGATTTGGGTTCCTTAAAGATCAAATCCTACTCCTATCTCCAAACACAAATCCACCAGATAACGTATGATTCTAAAGATCAAACAACCTAATTTAGCTTAGAACAGATTGAAGCTACTCTACGAATATTAAAGCAAATGAAGAACGCGAAGAGAGTGTAAAGAAGTACCTTGAAGCCTTGAAGTTCTCTCCCAAATCGATTGATCTTGTGAATGAAACAAATGAACCCATCAAGCCACTCATATACTACTTCTTTTGGCGGTTCATTTCCCGCCATAAGACTCCTCGTTATTTGCGCTAGGTTTTACTCCGTTAAACGACACGTGGAAGATCTGAAGATCATTTTCATTCATGAAAAATTGATGGAGCAAACCCCGGTGCATGCCTTATAATCACTCGACAAATGATAAAAAGGGACAAAGGGACATTCCCCATGACTCATGTCGAGTCAAGTGAACTCCTGAACCTGTATTTGGTTCAGTCGACAAAGGGAAATTCCCCTTGACTCATGACGAGTCAAGTGAATTCCTGAACCTGTATTTGGCTTAGTCGACAAAGAGACATTCCCCTGGACTCATGTCGAGTCAAGTAAACTCCTGAACCACCGTTTGGTTCAGTCGACAAGGGACATTCCCCTGGACTCTTGTCGAGTCAAGAAAAATCCTGAACCACCGTTTGGTTCAGTCGACAAGGGACATTCCCCTGGACTCATGTCGAGTCAAGTAAAAATCCTGAACCACCGTTTGGTTCAGTCGACAAGGGACATTCCCCTGGACTCATCGAGTCAAGTCAAACTCCTGAACCACCGTCTGGTTCAGTCGACAAGGGACATTCCCCTGGACTCATGTCGAGTCAAGTAAACTCCTGAACCACCGTTTGGTTCAGTCGACAAAGGACCTTCCCCTGGACTCTTGTCGAGTCAAGTAAAACTCCTGAACCACCGTTTGGTTCAAATGGACAAGGGACATTCCCCTGGACTCATGTCGAGTCAAGAAAAATCATGAACCACCGTTTGGTTCAGTCGACAAGGGACATTCCACTGGACTCATGTCGAGTCAAGTAAAAATCCTGAACCACCGTTTGGTTCAGTCGACAAGGGACATTCCCCTGGACTCATGTCGAGTCAAGTAAAACTCCTGAACCACCGTCTGGTTCAGTCGACAAGGGACATTCCCCTGGACTCATGTCGAGTCAAGTAACTCCTGAACCACCGTTTGGTTCAGTCGACAAAGGACCTTCCCCTGGACTCTTGTCGAGTCAAGTAAAATCCTGAACCACCGTTTGGTTCAAATTGACAAGGGACATTCCCCTGGACTCATGTCGAGTCAAGTAAACTCCTGAACCACCGTTTGGTTCAGTCGGCAAGGGACATTCCCCTGGACTCATGTCGAGTCAAGAAAATTCCTGAACCACCGTTTGGTTCAGTCGACAAGAGACATTCCCCGAGACTCATGTCGAGTCAAGCATACTCCTGAACTACCGTTTCATTCAGTCGACAAGGAACGTTCCCCGGGACTCATGTCGAGTCAAGCATACTCCTGAACTACCGTTTGATTCAGTCGACAAGGAACATTCCCCTGGACTCATGAACTCCTGAAATTCTATTTCAGTTCGGTCAAAAAACACGTACTTCATGACCCTAGATAAATCAAGAAGCTAAGATGCATGCAAATGGAAACCTACGTTTTTGTATATATTTTGACACGACATTTGGCAGAAGGTAACACACTCTTACGCTCTTTTTTCATACGACACGGATAAATATACTCTCTAAAGCAAAAATTCTTTGACTTAGAGAGTAAGGGACAAACTGTATGGGCCAAATTTGGTCCAATGGTAAAACTGTCTTTCATCTTAAGCCCATCAGCATGTTAGGCCCGAAAATAAGGACCAAAGCCCAAAGAATTATGTATTATTTGATTACAATTAAATCATAAACTAATGACCACTCCACCTAACTCTAGCATTAGTCACCCACCACTCCATTTAACCTAATTCTAGCACTAAACCCCACCACTCCACTTAAACCTAATTCTAGCACTAATCCTCACTTACTCCAAAACCATTACCAAATACACCAACATTAGATCATGTTTTATCTATAAATATGAAAAGAAAACGGGAAGAAGTCATTCAAGTCTCATTTCTCTCACCCTAATACTTCATACTCTCAATCCTTGATCCCTTCATATATTACACGGCCCTCACGGCCAAACAAAGGAAGTAGAGGTAATATTCAACCTTGCTTTCCCACTTTACAAATTTATTTCGTGCCACTGACGTGGGCGTCGGAGTGTCCCCGGCACCCACCACACCGGTGGTAGTCTACTCCCGCTCACTCTACCTTTGTCTTGCAGGATTGCTAGTGCCCAACCTACAAATTCTGATTGAGGACCTCGGCCGAAATCCAGCGTCCACATACATAGTGCCCTCTATTTGAAGCCATTGAATCTAGCTGCCATAGGAAGATTCCAGCTGCCTTGCATGGACCAGTTACTGCCATAAAGAAGCAAACATGTAACTTTTAGTGGAGTTGAAATCTTGGAGAAATAATCAACAAAACTTTTGATGGTGATGGCTTTGAGTTGGCAAAAACGTGTGGCACTGTAGCACACATTTTTGCCCTATAAAAGGAGCTCCAAATCATTTGTAAATGCATCACAAAGAGTTGTATAGAAAGTGTTGCAGTGAGTTTTTTTTTTTTTTTTTTTTTTTTGCTTTGTAAAGTTTAACATTTTATATTTCTATTCTTGAGAGTAATAGAAATAATTTCTATTTTTCCTCAAATACACTCTATAGTGATCAGTGAACCACACACAAATGTGGTTACGAAACTATTTGAACAAATCAAATGGAGTTGCAACATTTTTATTCAAAATTTTATAATAAATATATTTCTTATCAAATTACAATTAATTTCTATCCAAAACATATTAAGTCTCTATCCATTAGTATCTAAGCAGTTTAAGCTTCGATTAATCAGCACGTTTAATCATGGATCACTTTCCTAATGATTTGACTAGATAAAAAGATGTCACCATTTTAAATTGACGTCAAAACTCGGCTAATTTTGACAGATTAATCGGCTCCCAAAATCATCTAATTTTATTTTTTTCAATATTTTTTGGGGTTTTAATTTGATGATTGTGTGAAAAAAGAGAGAGATTATGTTAGAAACGATTAAAAAGTATGAGATATGTTTCGATTTAAACAAAGTATTACCTAGGTCATTATACTAATACCTTGAATTAAGACCAAGTCCCCCATCTATCCTTCACGTGAATAATTCCATTCGAGAGATTTTATCAGCTGGAATCAAGTAACTCTGATGGACATAAAAGTCATATTCAGTACATAAGACCCCCGCTATAAATAATATATGAGGAAGTTCTTGATGTAAGCAGTTTTACTCCCGTTTAATTTTTCACATGGAGTCTAGGCACGACAAGCATAAACATCGTAATTAATTCTAAAGATTCGAGCATACAACAAAATTGTTCAAAATTGAATAGTCTCTGGATAAATACAATTGCAAAGAAGCCAGATCCTGTACCAAGTTCCGGTAGCTAATGCAGAACAAAAAATGGACTGCATTACTATGGATGAGTTTAGTAGATAGTAATGTACTGAGAATATAAACTAACTTATAAGACGAGAATAAATAGAAAAATAATCTTGTGTTTTAACGGCTCAATTTTATAAGAGTATACACTAGCATTAACTATGCATGCATTTGAAATAACATTTAAACGCTATCGTGTATTCTAGTTTATAAGCTCACTAAACTCCACCTGTCACTATGAGTCTAAATGTCACTATAAATGTAAAAAATAAATAAAACAAAACCGACCAAGCAATCAAGTATCGAACCTCACCGATTTGAGGTTAGATGTGAGAGTCTGGCTGCGTCTAGCATAAACATGGTGCCTAGACGCCATGTTTTAGAACAGTTCTGACAATACAAAAATAAAGATGCTGAGGTAAGACTGTATTACAATTACTGAACACTTGGAAACACAGAGAAAATCTTGTAGCACGGGTCATTTAATAGTGAAAACACATAAGTTCAATTTCTATATAAAATGCTAATGTTGAAAAAGAACCATGTAAATGATTTAAGTACAATATCTTTCAATATTTTGCTAAAATGATGAAAATAAAATTAAATACAATTACCAAGATGAAAAGTTTGTCATAAAAATTCCCTAAATAAGATGGCCATTTTTCCATAGCCCCATCCCCGTCCCTTTCCTCAAATTACAAAAATATATCATTCTTTCATATATATATATACCGTGGCGTATCCAGAAAATCAAGTGAGTGTGGGCAAAGTTATGAAAAATAAATATAAATAAAAAAAAAACATAAAAAATATTTATATCTATATTGATATGTGAATATTTTACATATTACAATTGTCCACGACGTGGTTTCATATTTTGAAAACCTTGAATGATAATTTCATTATCAATGCTCCTAAATACATCTTTTTCTATATATGTAACTAAATTATCATTCATCCATTGATCTCTCATCCTGTTGCGTAGTCTAGTCTTCACAATATTCATAGCTGAAAATACTCTCTCTACAGTGGCAGTGGCAACAGGTAAAGTCAAAGCTAATGTTAAAAGTAAGTAAACTAGTGGATATACCTTATCCTTTTTAGTTTGAACCAACATTGCTGCAAGATCACCAATCCCATTCAATTTCAAAAACTCAATACTAGAACGCATATCCATAATGTAAGTATCAAGTTGACCATCTAGTACGAGAAGCCCTATTGAAGAGAAATCTGTGGGATAAAATTGAGCAAGACGAACTAGATTTTGTTTATTGAATGAGGAGAATGAATCGCATGGACTAAAGGAAGCTAAACAAAGAAGCAACTCGGTGTTTGTCTCATTGAAATAGTTGTTGAGCTCTTGAAGTTGGGCATCTAAAACCACATAAAATAATTCAACCCGATAATGATACAAGTTGGTAGTTTTTTGAGCTTTATGCCTTGAACGACCTCGAGTAATAAATATGTCATCCATATTAGGCACATCAATGTTATATGCATCACAAAAAGATACAACTTGACTAAATAAATAATCTCATCCACTCTCCCTCATCATTTGCAAGTTATCTTTACACAATCTAACTAGCTTCATGGCATTCACAATATCTTGATCTTTTCTTTGCAATGCTAATCACAATTCATTTGTCAATGATAATATACTTTTCATCAAATATAAGCCAAATATATATTCAAATGATTGCATTGAATCTAAAAGATTACTTGCCTCACATCTTTGTTCACGAGTTGCTCCATCTTCGACAATCATCTCAAGGACATCAATTATGGATTGAAACATGGTAATGATACTAAGTAAAATACCATAGTGTGAATCCCAACGTGTATCACCAAACCGCTTCAAGTTAGTCTCTTGATTTTGCCCTTGCCCACTTGAAATTTCGTCATTAGAAATTGCCTTTACAATTGCTAGAGCTTGTTTCTCTCTAAGAACATCACGACGCTTGCATGAGCCTCCAACAACATTCACCACATTAGCAATTATATTGAAGAAATATTGAACTTCAATATTATTTTTTGCCACAACCATAAGAGCTAATTGAAGTTGGTGAGCAAAACAATGAACATAATAAGCACATCCATTCTCTTTTAAAATAAGTGTCTTGAGACCATTCAATTCATCTTGCATATTACTAGCCCCATCAACGTAATCTAGAAATATTCAATCCATGTTTAGAAAATAAGTTGTCAATTGCTTCCTTCAGAGACAAAGCGGTGGTACTAGTAACATGCTCAATACCAATGAAACATTCAACTACATGCCCACTTTTGTTCACATACCGTAAAACAATAGCCAATTGTTCCTTTATTGATACATCACGAGATTCATCAATTAAAACTGAAAAGAATGCTTCACCCATATCTTGAAGAATGATATTTGTTGTTTCAATTGAAGCGACATGCACAATTTCTTTTTGTATATCCGGTGATGTCAACAAGTCATTTTGGGGAGCATTATGGAAAGTTACGGCTCTAACATCATCATTGTGTCTAGCTAGAAACTTCAAAAGCTCAAGAAAATTTCCTCGATTAGTTGAATTATTTGATTCATCATGCCCACGAAAAGCAATTCCTTGTTGCAAAAGGAAACGAACACACTCAACTGTTGCATTCAACCTTATACGGTATGCACATTGATCTTGATCCGAATGCTTATCAAAGAAAGTTTGGATGTGTTGGTTTTGTCTCAATAATGCATCACATTTAAGCATTGCATAGTTATGATCACTTTTAGGACCTCCAACATGCATCATTAATCTTTCTTTCTTCTTCCAATTCCTAAAGCCATCACCAACAAAAGATTCACCTCCTCATTGGTCACCATTTTCTGGTTTGAAAAGATAGCAATAAAGACAATATATGCATCTTTGCTAATGCGATATTCCAACCAATTATTATGATCATCATACCAAGACTTCACAAATTTTCTCTCATACTTTCCAAATTTTATAGTAGGAAAATCATAATTTCTTGGTTGACAAAGACCCTTGCATAGATATGCTCTTCGAACTTGATCTTGAATATTTGGATGGTAATCTAAAATTCGAGGTCGAAGACCGGGATCCATATGAAGATTTGACAAAATAGTTTCTACATCGTTTTCTTTGGAAACATCACTAGTTCTCTCCAAAGAAGACACTTTTTCTTTTGAACAATCATAACTTCTTTGTAATTTCTTTGAAGAATTTGAAAGTTCTTCCTTTAAACGATCATCGGTTGATGATGAAAGTTTTGGGACTTTCTTAAAATATTTCTCATAACTGTTTCAAAATTAAATTTGTAGTCTATTAGGGAAAAAAATGAATTTCAACAAGAATTTGAAAAGTATCAGACCTTTCAAACAAGAATTTCAACACCTAAATATACTCATCAAGAATTTTAAATTTGTTTATTTCGACTTAATATGATTTTTTTTTTCAAAAGCCACCAATTTTACAAGTTTAAATTTCATATTTCTCAGAATTAAACTAATTATAAAATTTAATAATAATATACATAAAAAATAATAATAATAAATTTCAAACTGTTGGCAAGCAAGCAGGAACAAGAGGAAGAGGTGAGCTTGTGGGAAATCCAATAATGCGAATGAAATCAAAGAATGAACAGAACAGTCGAACATGCATCTTCATTTTTTTTTACTGTGTTTTGTGATAAAATTAAAAGCCATATAAGTGGAATCGAATGGCAATATGGCATCATCGTATGTGTTTAATTTGGCACCATTCTTCTAAGCTTAACAATTTTAAATAAAAGAAAGCAAGAATCAAAATTCAAAATGATAGTTACCACTTACCTGAAAAGCTGATCAGAAAAAGAAGCTGAAGAAGATCAGTGATGAAGGGAGAGAGAAGGATGCACAGGTTAGGTTAACAGTGGAATTTATATGGCTGATTTTTTTTTTTTTAATTTAGAATTCTTAATGGGCTTAAAAAAAATTTGGTGGATATGGCTGAATTTTTTTTTAAAAAAATTTAAAATTCTTAATGGGCTTGCCCCCACTGGGAGAAAATCTTCTATGCAACAGTGGTACCACGTCATCCATGCAACAAGTCAATCATCCACTGCTATGCGTGCTAAATAATTAAAAAAACAACTAAAAAATAGGTGAAGAAACTCTACATGTCATTTTTTAATTCGCTTGTGGTACCACGTCACCCATACCACTGTTGCACCAAAGAATCTTATATATATATATATATATTTATTTATTTATTTTCATTTTATTAATTAAATTTTATAATTTATAATTTTTTTTTTTTTTAAATTTATATTTTTTGCTTTTTATATATCTATTTTTTTTATTTGTTTAATAAATATTGCAAATTTCGTATTTATAAATTAATTTTTTTTTGTTAAAATTAACTATATATTAATTTTTTTGTTAAAATTATAATTTTTTTATACATAAATAGTGTTAAATAAATTAAAAAGAATCACAAAATTAAATGAATAAATACGAAATTTGTAATATTTATTAAACAAATAAAAAATATTAGATATATAATGAGCAAAAAATATAAATTTAACAAAAATAAAAATTATAAAATAAAAAAACTTAATTAATAAATGAAATAAGTATATAATGTTATTTTTAAATTATATTTTTTTTTGTCGACTCTCTTCAATGCCACCTGTGCAGCTGTGCTACCATTTATTTAGTTTTTTTACTAATCTTACACGTGTGACGAGATTATTAGATTATTACATGTGTCACATGATATTAATTCCGTTTTGCATAAAAGAATTTTTACGGATAGAGAAAATCACTTCAAATAGAAATCTCAGCACTTACAAGCATGATGTTTGTTCATTATGAAAGGTTCGCTTGGCTTGATATCCAATTTTTAAGGACGTTCAAATAATGCACTTGTTAGTTGTTCACCAGTTTTAACATAATTTGGAATTGAGTCCCCGGCGTGGTTAGGTGATGTAGGGTTCATGATTTGTCCTTCAAGTCCTAAGTTCAAATTCAGAGAGTGCGTTTCTTGTAAGAGTTTGGGACAAACGGGATTTTATCTGCTCCGCTTAAATTCGGAAGAGATGATTTGGCGGCAGAATTTCAAACGATTTCAAAAAAAAAAAAAAAATCATCTGGAATTGAAGAAAATACACTTGTAAATAACTCTGTCATCAAGTATTTCTCCAGTCCCTGTATATGAAAGAACAGCCAGAGGCAAACAAATCAACAAAAATAAGAAGTATCATCCGGATTAGGATCTTTATTTTACCATCCTAAAGATACTAAGGCCGGCCAGCGGTTAAGAATAGGAAAAAATAAAATTCCCACAACATCACAAATAATGGAATTGAAGCAGAAGTGATTTTATTTATAGGAATTTTGAGGAAAAACACGTGCTGTTCGCTGAGCCTTAATTACATTAAACAAATTACATTCAATTTTAATGTTGACAAAAATGGAAAAAAAAAAAAAAAAAAAAAAAAAGTATAAATATAAATCCTTGGTATAATATATACCCTTGTATCTTCGAATAAGCATAGGAGGAACATATGTTGAACACAAACAATTTTCTTAGATTCATATCTCTACTAAACATGAGCAGGTCGAAGAATCAGCTCCTATACATCGAATGCACAAAGGTCCTTTTTTTTTTTTTTGGTACGTGGAATCTCCAAAATTATTTATTCGACTTGTATTTTCCTGTCTACGCTAAACTTCATTCATCTCTCATTTGGCTGCATGTTCGCCTGCGAAACAACCTTCCATTGTTACTGATTATTATTTATAACTGAACACTCCAAACAGCATTATCCTCTTCACCACACTTCTCATGCACACTTTTTATTCTTTCCACTGACTTGCAGATTCCACTGCAGCCCCAATCAAACGACGCAATGCAAACATTACCAGCCTGGGCTTTCCACTCGCAATCTGCAGAAGCAAATGCAATAAATGTTAATTAGAAAAAGGGAGACACACAAACTTAATAAATGTTACGAGTAATATGATACTCTAGATCAGCCTTTAAATTTTCCATCCTAATATGGATATATAATATGCCCATACAATGTCCAGATGGTGCTGAACTTTCAAGATGAATCAAATTTCTTTCATAATTCCTACAATAAAATCTTATCAGATGGTATAGTTATGACCATACTAAATTTAAGCAGTGACCGTGTCTCAAATGAATCCTAATGGCAGTGATCATCCTTATATTAACCAACAGTCATCACTTATATTGTTGGTAGGATGTCCGGCCAAATTACTGCACCGGGAGTTATTCATTTTTATCCGACCAACATTCATCACTCTCTGTTGTTGGTAGGATGTGACTTCTGATATACCCCAAATATTAGTATTTTTTCCAGTATGGGATAGGATTAGAAAAAAGATAATAGTGATATATCCTTGTGGAAACAATACCTGGAGGAGTCTGACAACACATATTGTGGTCGTCGATGTGCTCAACCTCTAGACCAATAAACCAAGACCCAAGTGACACATCTTCATTGGCAAACTTATGCAATATGGGCCTGCAGTCACAAACAGCACCTCCAAGGAGTTAGTTGAGCATAAAAATACTAAATTAGATGACGTAAGACAGTGGACCAAACCCTAAACATTCTAGCTCTCAAAGTAACAAACTAGGTTGCTTTGATACATCATTCCCAATTCTTACTGGTTGACAGAGATATATGTGGCAAGATCCTTTGAAATGGCATAAATCTGCCCAGTTGCATGTCGGAAGTATTTGTTCCCCTCCTCGCCAAATTTCCAGTACTCTGGTTCATGGTACTTGACATTCCTAAGGAACAGCATGGCATTAAATTAAATTTACATAACACAGCTGCAAGAGGACATCCAGAAAAATAAAGAGTAACGATCTAATGATTATAAAAGAAGGGAAATTACTTTTGAGAAAGAACAGGTCCAGATTTCATACACCCCATATATACTCGGGGCTTTGAACGATGACGAGCAAGAGTTTTTGCCAGCATACCTACAGAAGAAAGACAATGAAATTCAACCTCACAACTAGTAATAAGGACAATTTTGTTTCGAAAGGGAAAAAATGGTGAAAATTCAATTATGAAATGTAAAAAGTATTGGGTGCAGAAGCACATACCAAGATTTACATGGACATCATCATCCACCTTGATATAGAAGTCAGCATCCCATTTTGCAACAGCAGTGGAAAAGAAAATTTTTGTTTTTGCAGACAACTCATGGTATCCTTCAAGGTGCTCCTACAAGATGATAGAGAATTGGCATAAAACCAGGAAAAGTATCCTACACAAAAAAAAATATATACATATATTCATTTCTTACCAGCCGCAGGAAGTCCTTGTGCTGAGCATCTTCTGAATCAATTGCTTTATCTAAAATGCTATTAGATGTTGCACTGAATCAAATGAAACGAGGAATCAGCCAGGTTACTACCCAATTTTATACACAGAGCGACATTCCGTCAATGATTAGGTAGCAAGACTTATGCATGCAGCATAGGAGACAAATTAGATATAATCCTCAGGACTCAAACTTCATAACTCCACAAAACCTAAAATATGAGTCTCAAATGAAGCCCTTTTTTTATTGATAAAATCTCTCAAACTGATTTTTCATAGCCATCCATTTAGAAATATAGGTAAATATTTTACCTGTGGCCAATCGTGAATCGGATGACAATTCCCTTGGTACGCTCTAACTGAACAAGCTTTTCTCCTAATCAAACACAACAAATAAATACAATTACAAAAAAATAAACTCACAACAATAAGACTACCACAAACAATTGACAATCAAGAAACCTTGAGGCATCCAAGTCTCCCTAACAGAATCACGCCGCTTCCTACTACTAAAAGCAGTATTAATTCCAATAACCAAGAAAACTTTCGGCCTTGTTGAGTTCGTATTTTCATTGGCAGCAGTACTTTCCAAGGTAGGCGTTCCCCGAGTATTACTCCGGGAAACTGCCGGGTCCTTTTGAAGCATCGCATTTTCCTTGTCCAAAGACCTTGCAAAGTCAAAAACCCCATCACCAAAAACATTCAATTTCCACTTAAAGCTAATTAAAATTTCCCAACTAATAAACGAATTTTATATTTATACTCACTGAATTGCTCCATGAGTTTTCAAAACTTCCTTCATCACATCTTTATCTTCAAAAGCCTTCTGCTTAAAATAATAATAATAATAAGCAAAAATTAAAAAAAATTAAATCAAATGATTAGAGGGACAATAAGACTTACTTTAGCGCAATCAGTTAAGGCAAGTGGCAACTCTTGCTCCCGTCTGTGTGTGCTTAACGCTGGACGTCCGTCCGATTCCGGTGGGCTCCACGTCCTGATCCAATCAAAAGAAGCAGATAAAACGAATTAAATGAAAATATAATCACTTAGCATATCAGTTCTCTTCATGGACAGAACTTACAAGTTGCTGAAGAGAAACCCGAGAACAAAGAAAAAGAAGCAGATAAAAGGAATCCATTTTGTGGAGATGGTATTATTATTATTAGTATTTGTTCGATACTTCATTTTTTCTTTTTCCTTTTTGGGTTTCTCTCGGAGCAAAGCTAAGACAAGAAAGTTGAAAAGTCTCCGATGATGAAGATTCAATTGTATGCAAACTCTTTATATATGTAAAAATGCTGAGCTCATTTATTTTCTTTTCCCTTTTTCTTCTTTTTTTTTGTTTTTTTTGGGGGGGTTAATTATTTAAAACGAATTTTTGACCGTCAAAGGGTTAGGCGAGTGCGTGGTGGACGTTGGACTTGGATGTTAAAAATAACAAGCGCGTGGGTGGGTCCCACTGGCGTTGAAATTACGTCGACGCCACTCGCCAGTCACGCCTCAATTCAGCATATCATTGAACATCTATCTCTTACAGTTACAGTCTTACCCCCCAACCTTCCTATAAAGACGTGTTTTTACCACGCTCACGGCGTCGTTTTGAGCATCGGTGTGTTCTTGGGGCACGTCTACGATATCACGCCAACGAGGAGACGGAGTTGCTTTGACATAGTAAGGATGGTCGGCCCGTTCAATTTAAAAATTTATTAAAATATATTATATAAATTTAGTTTGTTAATGAGATAATTTTTATTTACATTCACTAACTTATTAAAATGAAGAGTATATATAATTTTTTTTTACAAAATCAAATTTTACTCCAATTAAATAAATATTCCGACTACACAACTAACAGTAACAATACTTGATGGTGAAACCAGAACTTTGATTCAATTGGATTAAATTTCATTTTCACTAAAAATAATAGATTTTTTTTTTTGTTTTAGCATAGGTATATTAAAATTTTCTAATTAACAAACTAGATTTTAAAACCTCAAAAGGTTTTATCAGTGGTAAAGGTTTTGGGTTTGAGTGGTTTGTTCTCTCTCAGGTTCAAGATTCGAATCTCACTAAACGCATTTACTTTGGTTCATGCCCCATGGGCTAAAAAGCCAGCGACTTACCCTAATATGTGTTGGAAAACTTCAAAGTACACGGGGCATAGATCTCGGGGATTAGTTGAGGTGCGTGTAGGTTGGCCCACACACTCCAATTAAAAAAAAAAACTAGATTTTTCATTAATTTATATGAGATATTTTAACAAATTTTTGGGCATGTATGTGGCTCCACCTAGAGATAGCAATTTCGCCCACAAACCCGTACACCTGCAAAAACCCGCCCGGAATGGGTAGAATTTGGTAAATAATTAAGCGGGTTTGGTAAATTAAAACAAAATCAGCTGCGAGTTTGGTACGAGTTTGATATTTAAGAAACGGATACCCGCAGCGGATATTCGCTACCCGCAAACTTAAATTTTTTATTTTATATTTCTTAGGGTAAAGAAAATCCACTCATATAAAAGGACACACATTCTATAGTTAACTTTATCATTTTTTTGAATTGCTTCTGGTATTGTATTGGTTTAATCTGTAGTTAATTTTTTTTGTCAACTTTATCATTTTTTTGAATTGTTTTGGTATAGTATTTTGTTTAATATTTGCGACTTCATATTGACTTAAAACTAAACTCCACTGACATGTGAAGAAATTATACATGATTTTAATATTCTGTTTGGTTTTCATATTATAAATGAAGAATATTATATCACAGTAAAATTATTTTTATATGATATTTTAAGAACCCGCAAAAAATTCGTTGGGTACCAATGCAGGTTTGGTAATTCATTTTATATGCGGGTGCGGGTTTGGTAATGAAAATTAAAACCTGCAGCGAGTATAGTGCATGTTTGGTAATTTATTTACAAATGCGGGTGCGAGTTTGATAATGGAAAACTCGCACCAACCCCTACATACTGCCATCCCTAGCTCCACCAATGTTGATATTAGAGTATTAAATTTGAAATTATGGTCATTAAACTTAAAACGGAAGTCACTAAATTTGAAACTTATAACATTAACATGTTTAATGTATCAATTTCAAGTTCAATGATGAAAAAAATTCAAATTTATTATTCTGAATAATATGTAATGTTACACTTATTTTCTTTATTATTATGTGTCCTACAATTAACAAATGCTATCATGTTATATACACAAATGTTCATAATAAAAATAATAAAAAAAATTAAAATAAATAGATTTATTTGAGGAAATTGGATCTCTTCTAAAATTTTAGGGTTAGTGCGAAAGCATTCATGTGACTAGAATTTAAAATTTTCTTCCAAAACCACTTTAAGGATCGTGGTTATGTCGTTATTGATGTAAACAAACTATATTAACAAATTAATTTATATTAATTTAAACATGCATGCAATCAATTCTATTCATCAATATAAATAAAATCAACACTAAATAAATCATACATGAATGGGGGGTTTATTATTTTCTTGAGCCTTCTTGAATTTCCTTTTTGAATTTTCCCTTGTAGTAGTGCACCAAACGTTGCACCTCTAATTGGCACATTAGAACTCTTCTACAAACAAATTGCTCATACTTTGAGAATTAAGAAAACATAAAATCAACAATAAATAGATCGTACATGAATGAGTTTATTATTTTCTTGAGCCTTCTTGAATTTTTCCTTGTAGTAGTGCACCAAACGTTGCACCAAACGTGGCACATTAGAATTCTTCTACAAACAAATCGCTCATACTTTGAGAATTAAGAAAACATATTTTCTTTCTAGGATGTTTGACGTCTATATTTAATATCAAAGAAACTATCTTTCTTTGAATTATTCTTAAAGTAATTTTGGAACAACCAAAGAGAGAGAGCGTGTCAAAATTCGACCGAGAGAGAAGGATAATCCTCCTTGGCCGAATTCTTACTTTATTTATAAAGTTGGGACTGACTTGTTTGTATCTCAATACAATAAGGATAATATAAGATCTTCCCAAATCAAATTTGGTCTCTTTAAGATAATTTCCAAATTAAATCAGGAAACTTAATTAAATGAGATTTTCTTATTAAATAAGACTTCCTTATTTAATCTATATTAGGACTCTTAATTAATTAGGGTGCTAGCCCATTAAATTAAGGACCAATAGATTAAATATTATTTTGGCTCAATAATTAATTAACTATTAATTAATTTTAATTTACTTAATTTTAATTAACAATTAATCAAATTTATATTTAATTTAATTAAATTTATTTAATATAAATATCAATTATTTATTTTAACAATTAAATATAAATTTTTATATTTTCGAATTTATTAATCAAACTAATATTTCCGAAATATTTCGAATGTTATAATATTATTAGGAAATCTTATTCTAATTGAAGATCTAATTTTCATATTAGTTTTCAAAATAATCACTTATTAATTTTTAATAAACATCATTGAATTTGTAACATAAACGAGAACTATATTTGTGCGACTCTCACAAGTTCATTATCGAGTAGCAGTGAGATGATATTAGCTCTTTAATATTTCATCTTTATAATATCTCACAGACCATGGGTAAAAATCTGACAGCATGCCATGGTCCCTAGTCGATGAATGAAGTGAGAAAACATATGAACATGTTAAGATACACTTCGAGCATGTCATCTCATTCCTTCTGATATTTATGTTCCTTATCGAGTAATGGATCATGGTTAGGTCAAATCATTACCACTCGATATATTTCAAAACTCGATCTAGTGGATTTCATATCTCTAAGATATCGACTGCTTTGGCAAAGATTTGTATCCATAACTTTGAGTTTCTTTGGAATATCTTTAACTTCTATTATCAAAGCTATCAGATCCCTTCTTGAAGCACACATGACTTCGTACGTTATTAGTTCAAGACCATCTAGCATTTATTCATATGACATGGATAGTCGAATGATGATATACTAGTGAACCATTGGTACTATCGTACAAGTCAGCAGTGATCTCAAGTCAGAGGATATAACGACACTAATGTATTATTACGAAGATCAATGAACTTAGATAATGTTATCATGTGATCTTACGCTTCAGTGGTCGTGTTTGATATTTCATTCTATTAATGAAGATATTTATTATTTGTGTCATTATGATATGAGACTCATCATCCATTCTATTAACATCAAATATCAATTTAGGCGACACACAATAATATTTTTCGAGTGATATATCATTGTCTTAAATAATAATCATATTTTATTAAGAACTTAATTTGAGACTTACTCGTATAAATATCGTTGACTCTCATAATCACAAACGTTTTTTGGATTAACGATATTCATCTGACATAATGTCTCGAACGTGCACATAAAATATGAATGTAACGATGTGTAGAAAAACAAATGTCTTTCATTAATAAATAATAAATTATATTATAAAATATTACGCCTTAAACCATAACTTCCATGATAGATTTTAGGACATACACTCTAACATCTCTTAAATATTATTAATACATCGATGGACTAATTACCTCTCAAAAATAATTATTAAATTGTCATCATAAATCTAATGGTTATTATTATTATTATTATTATTATTATTATTATTAAAAGGTTAGAGAATGGGCAACTCAAATTTATTTTTTATTTCTTATTTCCTTTGAGATTCGAATTAGTGGAAAAAAAAAGGCCTGCAAACCACTTAAAACGTTAGGATAAGTAAACCCATGGGGTAGTTTAGCTGGACCCTCAAATTTATCATGAATTATGTCTAATTTTTAATATGATAAACATTTATGGTTTCAATTTGAAAATTTGATCATTTAATGTTACATAAGTGATTGGGTTTAATTTAATAGAAATTGTTAGTTTTTGTACTTTGTAGAGATAGATTTTTCTATTAAATAAGATGCTCTTTTAACACTAATTGAATGTGTTAAATTTGATATCATACGTTAGAGATGTTCTAAATTGTTCTATCTTTACGTCATAGTTTATTAATTTGTTATATATAATTGATGAATATCACATCACTTGAATCTTCTTTTCCGTTCTATCTATATTCGTGATAATAATCGTTGTTTAAATCTGACTATATCGTATCTTCCCTTGCTATTGATTATTAGTAAACAAATTATTTGTTAGGTCAAATAATTCAATTGTATCAAATTTTCTATGTTGAAAGAATATATTATTCTTATTTTTACATTTATTCTTTTGCTTTTTCATTCTTGTAGCCAAGTTCAACTCCTTAGTCAATACAAGATAGTTTTCAAACCGCAGCCAAAATCTATTAAAAACAAAAAAGAGCATGTATAATTTTTTTATTTTTGTAGGCAAAAAAAAAAAAAAAAAAAAAATTCTCATTTTTGTTTAATTTTGTGATGCTATGCTTATTTTGAAATAATCCCATCTCAAAATGACTAATCTTCTTTAATCTAAATCTATCAAAATCCTTTCTCAATTGGTTTCACTTTCTCCCAACTTTGTCATTTTAGATATATATATATATATATATGATAAAATATAAAATAAAATATTTTATCTTCTAAAAAATTCATATGCATATATTAATTCTTTATCACCATCAATCATAATATAATATTATTAAAATTATCTTTAAATTTTAAATAGAAGTAGAGGGCTTGCCACGCCGCCCAATGTCCATTCACTAAAATCTTACAATATGCATATGTAATTAAATTTAATCGTTGTGAAATAGTTTTGATACATAATGTAATCAATTTAAAATAAGTGACATATAACGTTTTATCGATTAAACATATTGATATCTTTTTATGTAAATTTTTTTCTTTTGTAATATGTTATTTCTTCTTATGGGAAAACCAAAACTACTTTAAAACTATGAAAATAAGTAAATCAACACCTATATATATATCAAGGAAATAATTTTTTCCCCTAAAGGAAGGAAAAAAATATTAAATATATCATTGACATTTAAAATATTTAGATGAGTAACAAAAATTTCAAATACAATTATGATTATAACCTAAGTTTTCTTACATGATTT
>SKCR01024610.1:0-20029 GCA_019454045.1 Zanthoxylum bungeanum
GAGAAACTATGCCGTTATGATTCACATAACGCGCACAAGTATCTACTAGTCTATTCCGCATTATCGATGTCCAATCTCGATTAATACTACGACTAGGGATATTTAATGATTAATCCTTCGAGGACTAATACTGTCACATATCATCTCAATCCATGAAACTAATCATAGGGACCTCCTCTCATTTATACATCTATGTGATATAATCACAAATTATAAGAGTGCATTCTCCTTGTCACATAGTTATATTGTACAACAAACACCATGATCGACAAATAGTGATGCTATGGGCTCATAACTGTCCAACAATATCCCACTTGCTTATAGCCAGTCACTCAAGTGTCTTACACCCGAACTATGTACGGTTCGCTCAAAACTTCTGAGGAAAGGCTTCATCAGCGGATTGGTATGATTATCGTCTGATGCAATTTATTCGATCATCAAATCGCCAGGATGTATGATCCTAACGAATCAGATGACAATCGAAGTATATATCTGGATCATTGATGAGGACCATTAAATTCTTTAGCTTGTGCTGACGCCTAGCTCAGCTGCTACACAAACTATATCTAATCTAATTAGATTTATTGTCGACCCAAATGGCTTCTATTGCGGCCTCAGCAGCAGGAATAACCCGTATTTGTTGTTATCGGTAATAGCATCTTGCACTTGGAGATTTTCCAGCTTACTGGCATTATTCAAACTGTATAGTACCGTTTAGCCGACTTAACGTCGTTTTTATCGATTAGGAAACTTGCCGCTGTGATCCAGTCACTTCAAGTTCTCCTTCTCCATGATTAAGTCATCATCCTTAGTTCTCTAAGATACTACCGGATGTCTAATATCAATCCCATGACTATCACTGGATTGGAACCTATTGTGAATACATATTCTCAAAGCATATTAGACACCCGGTGTGTACCATTTTTCAATGTACGAGTTCTCGCCAGAGTGTCAATAACCTCTAGGATCTACTCAGTAGCTCTTTATTCCTAGATACATTCAGGTGTTACTCCCAAGCATTATACGGGAATTTTAATGAAAGCCACGCTTTCACCGATCGTACTATGGAACATCATTTCAAGAAATGACATATCTGTTGGTTTATTCTAAGGTCCCAAGATCAAATCAAGACATGAAAACATGCGTGAACACATCAACGGAGGTAGCGGAATACTCACATTGATCGGTTGAGTCGATTTGGAGACGAATGAAGTCCAAAAACGCACTGCCCTTCACGCCAAACTGCAACAGTCCACTGTCCCTGCAAAACAGAAATTGAGTGAAGAAACGGAGCTCCTAGCTTCGTCGGATGGATCCCGTCTCATGGGTGAACCTCCCTACCACCTTCGCAAGACTGTAGTGTGCTAGCACTTGCGTTTCACCATGAAAACCCAACCCTTGCTTCCCTAAAGTCACGCCCAAACTGGTTCAAAACCAGTGAGCAACCTTCTTTTTGGGCGTGAGGAGAGGAGAGTTTTGAGAGAGAGAATTGTGTTAAGTTGAAATGATTTACCAAAAATCAATTTATATTTATGCCATAATATTTATTAAATTAATAATAAATTTATGACACAAATCATGCAATGGCTTAGAGTGTCAAACACTCAAACTCCATGCAAGACCATTGAGGTATTGTACACTATCAACTACATGCAATGCATTAGAATAAAATAATGCATAAAATGACATGTGTCATGTGGGCCCCACACGTTTCCAAATGAAAGTGGGCCCACGTGCACTCACGCGTTCGGGTTCGATATTTCCGAAATACCGAGCTTACGTCGCGACGTTAATTCAATCGAATAATTGCGGCTAGCGAAATTATTATTTACGTCGCTAACGAATTAATTCTAAATTAACTCGTTTGCCCGAATTAAAATCTAATTTTAATTCCGCGTCGAAATCTAATTTCGTTTAATATATCGAATATATTAATTTACCGATTAATTCCAAATTAATCGTTATCTCTCTCTAGACGATATTTTATCCTAGATAAAATATCTCCGTAATTAATCCTAGATTATTTTCTCTCTCTTCTATTATAATCCCAGATTATTCAAGAGTGCGAGTTGTGCGTCATCGGTGGATTATCGGGAAGCGACCCATGAGATCCCCGGATAATCTGGCAGTAAATACGGTCGTCGGAGTATCCGAATCACGTACGTACCAAGTACTACGTTCTACCGATTTACGAGACAAGGTCGACTCCTAGCAAAGCACCAAGTCTTCCCAAGTTCTCCGGACATATTCATCAAAGAATATCTAGATCTGTATCAAGCGTAGTATACAATGTATTGTGCATATCGGCCCAGTATCGGATAATCACGTGCTAGGGCTGGGGCTGGATAAGTGTCTGCCCCGTCCGAAACACATATCGGATGTCTGGTAACTAGTCTCTATAATCGGATATTCATGACCTGGTCATAATATCACGATTGGATGCGCATCACTTAAGAGCACTAATACCGTATCCTGCGTGACATCATCTCCATTATGACTGGAGTGACACTTCCGTCTTGACATCACATCCAATACACTACGATTCCTGATAAACCCAGAAGAGGTGAACACAGAACCAGTTAAGATCCCCCACCACCAAACCAAAGTTTACCGATTGTCGTAAGTATTAGCGATGTAAGTCTCAGGTTAAGACTATACACACCTACCTTGATTTCGGCCTCCCATAGACACCTAGTCATAATACCAATGGGATTCCGAAGGGTCTATCCAGAGCGAAGCTGTTTCCCGTACCATCGGTGAAACACGACCTCCTATCGCACTTGCACAAGTATCCAATACTTATATATATGAGAACTATGCCGTTGTGCCCTCACAACGCGCACAAGTGCAATACTAGCCTATTCCGCATTATCGATGTCCAGTCTCGATAATACTACGGCTAGGGATATTTAATGATTAATCCTTCGTGGACTGATACTGTCTCATATCATCTCAATCCAGGAACTAATCATAGGGACCTCTCTTCATTTATATATCTATGGTGATCTAATCACAAATGAAGAGAGTGCAATTTCCTTGTTACATAGTTAATTTGCTACAACAACACAATGATCTGTGCAAATAGTGACGCTATGGGTCATATTATCCAACAATCTCCCACTTGGAACATAGCCAGTCACTCGAGTGTCCTACACCCGAACTATGTAAGGTTCGCTCAAATTGCAGAGGAAAGGTTTTCGTCAGCGGATTTGTTATTTGACGCGATTTATACGATCATCACATCGCCACGATGTATGATCCGAACGAATCAGATGATATAGAAGTATATATCTGGATCGTCGATGAGACCTTTAATTCCTTAGCCTGTGCTGACGCCTAGCTCAGCGCTAACAGAACTATATCTAATCTAATTAGATTTATTATCGATCCAAATGGCTTCTATTGCTGCCTCAGCTGCAGCAATAATCCGCATTTGTTGTTTATTCGGCAACAGTTATCTTGCTTGGAAGATTTCCAGCTCACTGTTCCGTTATTCAAACTTTATAGTACCATAGTATTTAATGTTTGGAAACTTGCAGCAGTGATCCCAGTCACTTCAAGTTCTCCTTCTCCATAGTAAAGATAGCATCTTTAGTTCTCAGAGATACTAACAGATGTTCTTAACTTCAATCCAGTGACTGTCACTTGGATTGACCTGATTGTGACTCCATATGCTCGAAGCGTATGAGACACCAATACAAGTACATTTTAAATGTACAATTTCCCAGAGAGTGTTAACAACTCCAAATCTATCCCAGTAGATCTTTATTCCTCTAATAAAGGTTGTTATCTCCCAGAATTCTACGGAGAATTTCTATTGAAAGCCAAGCTTTCAACAATTGTTTTATGGGAATTTCACTGTCAGTGCGCTCTCCCACTAACCTCCTTATATACACAAGAATTATTTCGTTTTGAGTCAAATCATAAACCATTATGATTATTTCAAAACGACAGTTCCAAGAACCTTATGCTTGCATCAATCCAAACATGGATCGAATAACCCGCAAACCTTGTTTGTCGGTTATACAAAATCGTCAGGATGTTGTAAACATCCTCCAAAAGGTTTCCTTTTCAGGAAAGCGATTTTGATTTGTAACTGACATATTTCATAAATGAAATATACAGTTATCAACAAGCATCTTCAAAATGGATTTACCATGGCAACAGGTAAAAAGGTTGAACCGTTATTAACACAATGTTGATAACGATACCTTTCCGTCAAAACCTTAGGTTTGCACGTTGGTATGTTGCCTTCCATGTATGTCTTCCTTGAAGACGTTTAATGTACCATAGGCACAACGCCTTGTGGTACAACAACTAGTATCCAAACATAGTTGTTATACATGGAATCCATTTCGGACTCATGGCACTTTGCCATAACAGGGAGTCGATACCTCTCGTATCACTTCCTCATAACGTAGTCGGATGGTACACCTCCATAAGATTGACATCTTTATGAGGTTAGATCAGAAACCCATACCCTAGGTTGTTTTCTGACTCTATCCGATCTACTAGTTTCTTGTGTATTTGAAGATTAATGGTATAGTTTCATCATAGATGAACTGTTTGTGTTCCATTAAGGACTTCGTGCCTTGAACAGTATTACTCCGATTTTCATCGAGTATCACTATCCTCCCACTGACCACTGCATATCGGTATTCCTCTCAGGAAAACCGCATGGTGAGCAACAATTACATTGTTCTCATGTGGGATTTATAAGTACTATATTTAAGGTTTCCTTAGGATAACTTATATTGGCACTTATCCAATTTGGGTCCTTAGTTTGGTATCATCCAAACGCTATGCCTGGCATACCCAAATTATCAGGAATGAGAAACCTCGTTTCTTCCCTGTTCATATCCTATATGATATCTGTCAAACAGATTTATATGGAACCTTATTCTAAATAAGTTTTGCACTGTTAATACATATCCTGTTGAAGGAAATAGTAGCTCAGAGCGACTCGTGATAAACCTTATCATGTCCAACAAAAATTCGGTTTTTGTTCGGACACACCGTCTAACTAACGTGTCTCGGGAGGAGTCCTCATATGAAAGAATACCGTACTCTTTCATTTACGTATGAAACTTACTGCTTAAGTATTTTCCATTACGGTTTACCGTGGCGGAATAATACTACAGCCGATCTGTTTGTCTACTTCGTGTCGAAACTCTAAAGTTTCCGATCTGTGTTCTTCAAAAGAAACACATAACCACAACGTGATGTCACATCCGTTAAGGTCACGAAATATTCATGTTCACATCTAGCCTAGCTAGATATGGGCCCACTTACTTCACCATGAATAGGGCTAACAGATCGGTGGCCCTTTTACTATTACCAAGTAAATAGTATTTTAGGTTTTAACCTAATAAACTAGATTCGTAGACCTTATTTGAATAGTCAAATCAGTCCTAGTACCCACTCTTAAAAAGTGTGGATATACGAGTCTTCTTTAATTGTGTCCTAGACAACAATGCCACAAATAAGTCTCTATTGATCAAATCAATTTGAGCTATTTATTTGTCATTTTATATGTTTGAGATTTTATTTATATTCAAAATATAAATTCTGTTATTTACATCCAATGTATTTATCTCAGTATCATCTTTATATAATGAAACACTTTAGTGTTCTAGAATATAAAGGTTTTATCCGCAATGGATTAAACACTGATATAGAGATAATGTCTCTAGTTAAACTAGTTACATTATAACATTTCCTAATTTAAGTACATACCCAAAGGGTAGTTCCTAAACTTAGGTATCTACGGTCGAAACAGCGACTTTCGTCCCGTTTCCGATTCGCAGAGAAATCTCGGCTTGAAGCCAGTATCCAGCTCACAGCGGATTCTGAACGTCAATACATATATTTTATGTACCACACTAAGTATTTAAAATCTAATTTTAATACTAGTAGTGAACATAACTTTGACAAATATTTTTAAAGTTAGAGCCTCGCCCTTTCTTTAATTCCTTCGTGTCTTCCATATCCAAATGGTAGTCACTTTGAGATATGTCAATTATCCTTTTCAATATTTCACAAACCTTTGGCCAAGCCTTGGGTTTCGGAATATCGAAACGATGTGCACCTTGTGCTACATGCCCAATTGCAAACTTTGACTTTTCTCCACTAGAATAGTCAATTAATTCTCCAAGAATTATTAATTGCAACTTTAATACTTTTAAATCTAAAGATAGATTTATTATAAGTATATTAATTAAGCACTAAAGTCATCATCACATAAATCTTCCAAAGACTTTATGCTCTACTATTTGCTTAATTATGGGCTTAGTCATAATAAGTTATTTTATCAAATAAATTAACCTATTATTAATTCCCAATTGAAAATTAAATCATTTAAAACATTTAATCCAAGGATTATATATTTTAAATATTCAACCTTTCAATTCTTTCTTGATTTTAATAGTCCAACTATTTAATCAATTTTAATAAGGTACTATTTATTATAATGATTACAATAATCCAATTATTTAATCAACTATAATTTTAATATTGATTACTATAATCCAATTATAAAATCAACTATCATTTTAATTCAATTATATTGATTACTATAATCCAATTATAAAATCAACTATATATTGAATGAGTTTGTATATAGTCCAACTATATATATAATTTTAAAACAACATAAAATATTAGTCCAACTAATACTTTTAATAAATATGACGAGTAAAATAAAATGAGCGTGTTTAGCGAGTATTCGAACGAATGTTGCAAATTCAATACTTGCCTCCCACTATATTTTCGTCGAGCCTCTAACCCTCTGTGGAGTACTCGGGAAACCGTGTTTCCTAGTGGGCTAGGATCCTATTAAATAACACACAACCCTGACTTTGGCCAATAAAAAGCTGTATGCTATTTAACTAGGTAGATCTCACAGATCAATTGGATCTCATCCAATTCCTAGATCCGGTTAGGTGGACATCCAAGTCCGAAACATATGTATAATGTCAATGTATCCAATACATTTTCCTAACCATATCCTCCGAATCATCTAGGCCTTGGCTTTGGCCAAAACAAACCTAATGATTCCAGTTAAGCGGGACCCATTGACGAGGAAAGTTTCGTAATCAATGTCATTGGACAAAAAGTGATCTTGACTTTGGCCAATAAAAATCACGATTTGGACAAGACACGATATGCAACAAAACTCTCATGATTCAAGTACATCCTTGATTGACAAAGGTCTTGACTTTGGTCAAAAACAAACCAATGCCAACTTCGGATCTTGAACAAGAATCATTCAATGGAAGGATATTTGCTTAATATAGATTGAGGGATTTTCGCGTGCAAATTGGCTACCAATTTAATTATCTTTGTTAAGGTCTCATCATCATACACCCTTAAACATGCATTCTAAATACATAATAAAGCGAGTATGAAATAAAATAATAATGATATGCGGATGGATACTTTACACATTGATCCTAGATCAAATCTCTCCCTTTCTCACTCAAGCTAGCACTTGTACTACTTCTACCCGTTACACTACACTTCTAAAGAAACCTCATATACATAGAGGGGAATAGGTGAGAAGAGAATACAAAGAGAAAGAAGGTGATAAGGCTGGACACGCAGGTCCAATTTAATAAATCGAATTTATTACAACAATTTCTAAAATTGCCCACCCACTAATATCCATCCGATATACATTATTCATTCAACACAACCACGTATTCACACACATAAGCATGCTATCAATCAATCTAATCAAATTAATTAATCTGATAATTAAGTGATCATCCAATGTTCAAACAACGATTTGATTTTGTTCGAGTCAAACTCGTTTTTGCGAATAAGTACTCAAAGTACGAATTCATGAATTAAATTAAACTACATCATTAAATCTAATTTAACATGTATTTAATACTAATTCACTATTCAATTCAAATTAAATATTACACTTTTATTTAATAAACCTTTTACGATTTAAATTCCAAATCTAATCGTAACGCGTCTCAAAGACCGATTAACGTCCAACGTCAATTCAATTAAAGTCCAATGGGCTTTTGATTGATTTCTTAAGGCGTGGACTTTTGGTCAACTCGGGTCAAACCGATAACCAAAGTCCAATCCGGGATTTACCCCATAAGCCCATAAATCAATCTTGGCCCATTAGGCCCAATTGAACATTAAAGGTTCATTAGTCGCAATTGGGCTTTATGGTTAAGGTTTTGGGCCCAATTGGATCCAATCCACTTGGCCTAAACCAAACTTGATAAATCAAGCCCAATAGGCCCAATTACAACTTTAAATTCTAATTTCCAAAATTAGGCCCAATTAATTAAATCCAAAAATCCAATTTTCACAATTTAATTACCAAAAGTGCATTATATGATTAATCAACTAAATCACATTTTTTTAAAACACCAATTAGTCTTATTAATCATATTCAATTCATTATCACATGTCAAACACACATAATGAAAAATCAAACCCATATTACATGCTTCTAAGTCTCGGCCAAGGAAGGTTATTTTGTCCGATTTGAATTCAATCCGATTAATTACACAATCGACAACGTATTAATTCCCGAATGATTTCATACATCCAATGTTCATAAAATCAAAATTACCAAGACATTAAAGGGCATTGTAGATTCGGCCAACATAAGGAAATTTGGGTTTTTGTTCAATTTAAATTAAATCCAATCAATCTTAAATTAACATCATCCTACTCCATTACAACTCATCCATGAATTAAATGAAAAATTCCAAGAATTCCAAATCATACAACCAATACATTCGGCCAACACAATCAAATTGGGGAAAATTATTCCAAATCAATTTTCGTCAAATTAGTCCAACCAATATGAATTTAAACATGTTATAAGCATACTCAAACAAGCAATTATTCAAATCATGCTCAACAAACATTTACCCAAATTTTAAGCCCTACATTTTCATGCTTGCAACATTAGCTCTTGATGCCATTGTTGGTTTATTCTAAGGTCCCAAGATCAAATCAAGACATGAAAACATGCGTGAACACATCAACGGAGGTAGCGGAATACTCACATTGATCGGTTGAGTCGATTTGGAGACGAATGAAGTCCAAAAACGCACTGCCTTCACGCCAAACTGCAACAGTCCACTGTCCCTGCAAAACAGAAATTTGAGTGAAGAAACGGAGCTCCTAGCTTCGTCGGATGGATCCCGTCTCATGGGGGAACCTCCCTACCACCTTCGCAAGACTCGTAGTGTGCTAGCACTTGCGGTTTTCACCATGAAAACCCAACCCTTGCTTCCCTAAAGTCACGCCTAAACTGGTTCAAAACCAGTGAGCAAACCTTCTGTTTTTGGCGTGAGGAGAGGAGAGTTTTGAGAGAGATGAAATTGTGTAAGTTGAAAATGATTTACCAAAAATCAATTTATATTTATGCCATAATATTTATTAAATTAATAATAAATTTATGACACAAATCATGCAATGGCTTAGAGTGTCAAACACTCAAACTCCATGCAAGACCATTGAGTGTATTGTACACTATCACCATGCAATGCATTAGAATAAAATAATGCATAAAATGACATGTGTCATGTGGGCCCCACACGTTTCCAAATGAAAGTGGGCCCACGTGCACTCACGCGTTCGGGTTCGATATTTCCGAAATACCGAGCTTACGTCGCGACGTTAATTCAATCGAATAATTGCGGCTAGCGAAATTATTATTTACGTCGCTAACGAATTAATTCTAAATTAACTCGTTTGCCCGAATTAAAATCTAATTTTAATTCCGCGTCGAAATCTAATTTCGTATAATATATCGAATATATTAATTTACCGATTAATTCCAAATTAATCGTTATCTCTCTCTAGACGATATTTTATCCTAGATAAAATATCTCCGTAATTAATCCTAGATTAATTTTCTCTCTCTTCTATTATAATCCCAGATTATTCAAGAGTGCGAGTTGTGCGTCATCGGTGGATTATCGGGAAGCGACCCATGAGATCCCCGGATAATCTGGCAGTAAATACGGTCGTCGGAGTATCCGAATCACGTACGTACCAAGTACTACGTTCTACCGATTTACGAGACAAGGTCGACTCCTAGCAAAGCACCAAGTCTTCCCAAGTTCTCCGGACATATTCATCAAAGAATATCAAAGATCTGTATCAAGCGTAGTATACTAATGTATTGTGCATATCGGCCCAGTATCGGATAATCACGTGCTAGGGCTGGGGCTGGATAAGTGTCTGCCCCGTCCGAAACACATATCGGATGTCTGGTAACTAGTCTCTATAATCGGATATTCATGACCTGGTCATAATATCACGATTGGATGCGCATCACTTAAGAGCACTAATACCGTATCCTGCGTGACATCATCTCCATTATGACTGGAGTGATACTTCCGTCTCGACATCACATCCAATACACTACGATTCCTGATAAACCCAGAAGAGGTGAACACAGAACCAGTTAAGATCCCCCACCACCAAAACCAAAGTTTACCGATTGTCGTAAGTATTAGCGATGTAAGTCTCAGGTTAAGACTATACACACCTACCTTGATTTCGGCCTCCCATAGACACCTAGTCATAATACCAATGGGATTCCGAAGGGTCTATCCAGAGCGAAGCTGTTTCCCGTACCATCGGTGAAACACGACCTCCTATCGCACTTGCACAAGTATCCAATACTTATATATATGAGAACTATGCCGTTGTGCCCTCACAACGCGCACAAGTGCAATACTAGCCTATTCCGCATTATCGATGTCCAGTCTCGATAATACTACGGCTAGGGATATTTAATGATTAATCCTTCGTGGACTGATACTGTCTCATATCATCTCAATCCAGGAACTAATCATAGGGACCTCTCTTCATTTATATATCTATGGTGATCTAATCACAAAATGAAGAGAGTGCAATTTCCTTGTTACATAGTTAATTTGCTACAACAACACAATGATCTGTGCAAATAGTGACGCTATGGGTCATAATCCAACAATATCCTTATTATTAGGACATCATTGTCAGTGCGCTCCCACTAACCTCCTTATATACACAAGAATTATTTCATTTTGAATCAAAGTCATACACCATTATGATTACATTAAAACGATAGTTCCAAGAACATAATGCTACTTTAATCCTCTATGATCGAATAACCTGCAAACCTGTTGCTAGTTTTTGGTACGACAAAACCCGCCAGGATGTTGTAAACATCCTTCAAAAGGTTTCCTTTTCAGGAAAGCGATTTTTTCGGTTCAGCTGCCATATTTCATAAATGAACATGCAGCATCAGCAAGCATATCCAAATGAATGAACGTGGCCACATGTAAAAGATTTCGTTGTAATCAACACATGTTGAACCAAATTTTCCGCTAAAGCCTAGCTTCAGTACGTTGGTATGCTGCCATCCACGTATGTCTTCCTTGAAGACTTATATAGTACCAATAGGTACAATGCCTTGCGGTACAACAACTAGTGTCCAAACATAGTTGATATACATGGAATCCATTTCGGACTCATGGCACTTTGCCATGATAGGGAGTTGATACCTTGTATCACTTCCTCTTACATAGTCAGTTCGTTTTCCCCAATAAGATTGACATCTTTATGAGGTGAGATCAGAAACTCATACCCAGGTTATTTTCTGACTCTCTCCGACTTACGCGGTTCTTGTGTATTCGAAGATTACTGGTACAGTTTCATCATTGATGAACTGTTTGTGTTCCATTAAGGACTTGGTGCCTTGAATAGTATAACTCCGATTTTTCATCGAGTTTTACTATCCTCCCACTTACCACTGCATATCGGTATTCCTCTTAGGAAAACCGCATGGTGAGCAACAATTACATTGTTCTCTAGTGAGTTGTATAAGTACAATACTTTGGTTTCCTTAGGATAACCAATTATATTAGGCACTTATCCATTTGGGTTCTAGTTTGGTATCATCCAAACGTATGCCTAGCATTCCCAAATCATCAGGAGTAAGAATGCCTAGTTTCTTTCTTGTTCATATCTAATATGAAATCTGTCAAACATATTTTCATGGAACCTTATTCAAAATAAGTATTGCGCTGTTAAATGCTTATCCTTTGAAGGAAAATGGTAGCTCGGAGCGACTCATGATTAACCTTATCATGTCCAATAAAATTTGGTTTCTCCGTTCGGACACACCGTCAAATTGACGTGTTCCGGGAGGAGTCCTTATTGAAAGAATACTATACTCTTTCAAGTATTTGAGAAACTTATTGCTTAAGAATTTTCATCATGGTCAAACTGTGATGTTTTAATACTTTATCCGATCTGTTTGTCTATTTCGTGTCGAAACTCCAAAAGTTTCCGATTTGTGTTCTTCATAGAAACACAACCATAATGCGATGCCACATCCGTAAAGGTCGCAAAATATTCATATCCACCTCTAGCCTAGCTAGACATGGGCCCACTTACGTCACTATGAACAAGGGCTAATAGATCGGTGGAACTTACACTTTTACCAAGTAAAGGTGTTTTAGGTACTTTACCTAATAAACTAGATTCGTAGACATCATTTGAATGGAATCAAATCCGTCATAGTATCCACTATTCAAAAGTGTGGATATACGAGTCTTGTTTAATGTGTCCCAGATAGCACTGCCACAATAAGTCTCATCTGATCAAATCAGTTTGAGCTACTTGTTTGTCATGTTATATGTTTGAGATTTATTTATATTCAAAATATAAATATTGTTATTCACATCTAATATGTTGATCTCAACATCATCTGTATATAATAAAACACTTTAGTGTTCTAGAATATAAAGGCACACTCGCAACGAGCTATACTCGATATAGAGATAATGTTTCTAGTCAAACTAGTTACATTATAACAGTTTCCTAATTTAAGTACATAGCCAAATGGTAGTTCCTAAACTTAGGTATCTAGGGTGAAACAGCGACTGTCGTCCCGTTTCCAATTCGCAGATTAATCTCATCTGAAGTCAGTATCTTGCTCACAGCAGATTCTGCACATCACATGCATCCTTTATGTATCACATAAGTATCTAAAATCCAATTTTAATACTAGTAGTGAACATATTTATGACAAACATATTTGAAGTCAGAACCTTGTCCTGTCTTCTATTCCTTCATGTCTGCTTTGTCCATACGGCAGTCATGCTTCAATGACCCCGTATGCCACAAGTTAGGCAGACATCTTGGGATATGTCATTTATCTTCCTAGAAGATTATAATGATTTTGCCTTTGCCCTTTTCATATTCCAGAAGTCTTTGGCCAAGCATTGGCCTTCTAGAATATCTAAGTAGGGTGCGCCTTACGCTTCTTGCCTTATTGCAAACTTTGACTTTGGTATCCTTGAGAATAGTCATTAACTCTCCAAGACTTGTTTATTGCAATTCAATACTTCTAAGATCTAAGAATAGATCTATGAAGATCCTTCAATTTCATTATCATACTTTAAGGATCTAATCCTTACTTCTGATTAAGAAATTAAGGAGTCATTATGGCAAGCATAATGGATTAAGCATTAAAGTTATCATCACTTGAATCGTCCAAAGATCATGCTCTACTATTTGCTTAACTCTAGGCTTAGGCCTAATATGTTATTTTATCAAATAAAGTAACTTATTAGTTTCAAGGACCATCCTGAAATTTTATTCCCAATTTGAAAATTAAAGTTGTTTAAACACATTTTCCCTAGGATAATGTTTTAAACATTAATCTTTCAATTTAATCTTGATTCTAATAGTCCAACTTTAATCAACGATTTCAGGTACAATCTAATGTAATGATTACTATAGTCTAACTATATAACTTATTACAATTTTATTGGTTAAAATCAAATATAAATTGATTACTATAATCCAATTATATAATCATTATAAATGATCGGTAAAATCCAAATATATTGATTACTATAATCTAATTATATAATCAATTATAAATGAAGTAGTTTGAATACAGTCCAACTGTTAAATTAAAACAACAATAAATATTAGTCCAACTAATATATAATTTATTTGACGAATGATATTTGATTGAGCGCGTGTGGCAAGTAACTAAACGAATATTGCAAATCTAATACTTGCCTCCTACTATTTTTCGGCGAGCCTCTAACCCTTTGTTGAGTACTCGGGAAACCTTGTTTCCTAGTGGGCTAGGATCCCGTTAAATAACACACAATCTTGACTTTGGCCAACAAATTGTATGATACTTAACTAGGTAGATCTCTAAGATCAATTGGATCTCATCCAATTCCTAGATCCGGTAGGTGGACATCCAAGTCCGAAACATATATACAATATATATGCCAATATATCCAATATATTTTCCTAACATTTTTCCTCTTAATCAACTAAGCCTTGGCTTTTGCACAACAAACTTAATGATCCCAGTTAAGCGGAACCCATTGACATGGAAAGCTTCGTAATCAATGTCGATGGACAAGAAGTGATCTTGACTTTGGCCAACAAATCACAACTTGGACAAGACACCGATATAGAACAAAAATCTCATGATTCAAACACATCCGCAATTGACAAAGGTCTTGACTTTGGCCAACAAACCAATGCCAACTTTGGATCTTGAGTAAGAATCACTCAACGGAAGGAAAAACGCTTAATATTGTTTGAGGGTTTTTCGCGTGCAAATTGGCAACCAATTTATTATCTTTGATTAAGTCTCATCATCATACACCCTTAAACATGCATTCTAAACACATAATAAAGTGCGTATAAATAAATAAATTAATAATGATATGCGGATGGATATCTCATAAATTGTTCATAGAACAAATCACTCCATTTCCTCTCCCCGGCTAGAACTATTCTAATTCTACCAAATTACAAAATACAATAAAGAAACCTCATTTACATTGAGGGGAATTGGTGAGAAGAGAAATACAATGAGAGAGGAGATAAAAGGCTGGACACGTAGGTCCAATTTAATAAATTCTAAACTTATTACAACAATTTCCAAAATGCCCTTGCCCTTTTAATATCCATCCGATATACATTATTCATACAACACATTCATGTATTCATACAAATCATGTTATTCAATCAATCTAATCCAATTAATTAATCTTTTATTAATGATCATCCAATGTTCAAACAACGATTTGATTTGCGCGAGTCAAACTCGTTTAAAAATAAATACTCAAAGTAAGTATTCTTGAATATATTGAACTACAACTTTAAATCCAATTTATTTGTATTCAATACTAATTCCAATTTAATTCCAAATTAAATATTTACACTTATTATTTGTCTTAAAGACTTGGATTCCAAATCCAATCTTAATGGGTCTCAAAGGCCCATTAACATCCAATGTCAATTCAATTAAAGTCCAATGGGCTTTTAATTGATTCTTAAGGCATGGGCTTTGGCCATAATGGATCAAACCAAAATGCCAAGGCCCAATAGGAATCACCCTATTGCCAACAAATCAATTTAGACCCATTAGGCCCAATTAAATTCTTTAAAGGGCCAAGTGATGTATTTGGACCTTATGGAATTGGTTTTGGGCCCAATTGGATCCAATCCAAAAGTCCAAAACCAAACTTAGTCAAACCAAGCCCATTAAGCCCAAATACACACTTTTAGCCCAATACATAATTAAAGGCCTATTGACATAATTATAATATTCCAAATATCACAATTACTTTAATTAAAGTGTATTAGCCATGATTAATTAATTAAACTCAATATTTCCAAAATACCAATTAACTTAATTAATCATGCTTAATTCATCAATTCATGCTCAACACAAATTGAAGCCAAAAATCATCACTTCATGCTCAACACAAATTGAATCCTAAATTCATCATTTCATGCTCAACATGCTCTTTGATTTTAACATGAACTTTATTGACTTTGATTCCAATCCAATCAAACCAACAATCAACATTTAAACATGCATTTAAACATATTATTTCATGTTACAACAAATCAAAAACATACAGTCCACTGCACTGTTGAATTCGGCCATGCTAACATTTTTTTAATTTTTGATCCAACCAATTTATTTCAAATCTAATCATGCACAACTCTAAGTTAACATAATCTAAGCATGCTCAAATCATTAATTTGAAGAAATCATGTGTAGGCATTGCATTTTTGCATATAAGTCCCGATGATGAGTCTCGTATGGAGACACTACCTCTTTGATTGTGAAAGCCGCGGGAAACGGACGTTGGAAGGGTAAAGTTGGAAATTAGCATTTTGGTCGGATTTAACTCATTTGTTTCGCTTCGAGTTCGCTGTTGGACCTCTATTTTAAAACACACCCAAACCCATTAAATAATTAAAACATTAAAAAACATCTCACAAATTAAATAATTAAAACATTAAAATATATGTCACAAATTAAATTAAATTAAAACGCATTCACAAATTAAAGCTAATTAAATTAAATCAAAACCAATTAAATAACTAAATTGAAATTTAATTAAAACTAAATCTAATAATTAAACCAAATTTAATTAAAATAAATTAAAGTGAAAATAATTAAAGCTAATTAAAATTAATCTAAAATACAATTGAATTAATCACTTCCCAATTTAATTAAATCACTCCCATAATTTAAGAAATTCCCACCCAAATTACAATTATTCCTTGCCTTTAATAAAATCCATCCTTTTTTAATTCATTTATTTCCTTATTCAAACAAATCCATAGAAACCTAATTGACAACTATAAATAATATCCATGACAAAACCCTAAAGGATCAACAGACATACACGGCACAAACAACAAATAGAAAACCCTAATTACACATTGCCCTCACCCTATTCCACTCTCTCTCTCGGCAACCCTCTCTAAATCGGCAAACAAACCCTAGTCATGCACTTCATCTCTCTCAAACACAAAACCTCAAACACTGCCAGCCATGCACTTTAGTCACACATAATAGCCTCATCAAACCTTCTTCACGCTCACAACAACCCATCTGCCTAACTCTCTCGCCACTGGTCAAACCATCAACAGCCTGCCACCAAAGCAGCCCAGCCACCCTTCTCGGGCATGACGTGAACACATAGCAAGTAAATACACTCACAGCCATTCACCAAGCAGACCACTCACAGCAGCCTCAACACGTCCCCAAGCAGCACACAACACGTCCCCAAGCAACACACAGCAAACCAGCCCTCACTCTCGCCTGCCAACTGCCCCTTCACCAAAAGAACACACAGCCCAATATCCTCACGTCCCTTGTAGATCGTAGCAGCTCACAACTCACGGCTCACTTTGGTAAACTCTCGGCAAACCAACAGAGAATAAACCCTAAACTATCACCACCAACTCTCTCTAACCGAATCCTCTCTCTTTGAACCCACTCTCGGTCAAAAAGCCATGCACGACTTAACACAATTCACAGGCATCACATAAGACACACGGCAATAGCAATCACGTCAACAAACTCTCACAGCCTTTTTTCCACTTCAACGTCACCACGCAAAGCCTAGGCACCTGATCAGTAAACGTACCTTACACACAGCCTTCGACGCTCACAAAGGACACACAATCTACACTCAACGTAAGCCATCCACTCACTCCTTCATCAAGCATTGGACCCTCACAAACTTAGCCAACCTATGCAAACAAATCCCTTTAAATTGTCGGGGAAAGGAACCCCCCCAAGCAGCCCAATTTCACGCACAAACCACCTCACTACACGCCCAAAACTGCCTCACAAAATACTCACTACATAGCCCTAAAACCGCACCATGAATTCCCCTACAAACTGCCCAAGAACTGCCCAAAAACACAGCCAGAAACTGTCCTAAACCCACTTCAAAAACTGCCCAAAACTGTTCAGTAAAACTGCCTAAAACTGCCCAGTAAAACTGCCCAAAACAGTCCCCGAAACTGCCCAAAACAGCCACTGAAACTGCCGAGAACAGTCCATTAACACGCCTGAAATAGGGACCAGAAAATTCATCGAAAACAGCAGTGAAACAGAGTGAAAGCAACAAACCGAGCAGCGAAACAGCGAGAAAAATGTTGGATTGGTGAACCAGAAAAGTTGCGGAGTATCAACCCTTTCGACGGCCGTGTGACACGCTTTCGAGAGACGACAAAAGAGGTTAGACCTGAGGGCCCTTAATTATTTACCTTTCATTTATTTTTCTTTATTTTAATATATTATCGCATGAGAGGCGTTTGTTGAAGCATGATGTGATTGTTGGATGAGCGGGACATGTGTTCCCTTTTGTGGTATATCGGATGGAAACCCGGACGTAAATTCCGTAGCCGATTCCGAATGGACGGTAGTGCGGTCTACACTCGGGATACAACGCCACGTACCACTTAATATATACATATCTCGTCTCATCCAAATTTGTATTTGAGCATGTTATAGTTCGTAGGTTGTTTATTTATTGCTTAAAGCATGATTTAGTTTAGTTTATTATTTAACTTTCAAAGAACGATTGTGTTATTTAGGCATGTTGTTTCTTTATTCCTTATGCATGATGTTTAGTTTAGTTCATATTTATGTTTCAGTAGTTTTTTGTTAATAAGATTTAATGGTTCAATATGCTCAATGTGTGAAATCTTGTTTGCCGTTCAAAGACTTACTTTCAAGCATGCAAACTTATAATAGGATTTATTTAGCGAATGCATGTTAGATATGAATACCCTTGATCATGATTATTGAATAGACTCGGTTGACTTATTACACAAATTATATCATCACAAGTGACATAAGTAAGGGATCATTCCGAACCCAACGGTTTGAGGTCTTCCTTTGCGAGGGGTGAGTGCGGCCCTAAATCTTTGTCCCGGTTCACACCGGGTGGTGACTCCATCATTCTCCGGTTTAGTTCCCTGCGGGCTACTCCGTACTCTCAACTAGGCCGCCAGCCTAGAATAGCATGCGTCGCCCAAGTTTTGTGTCCTACAGTCTGGCGACTCCACTGGGGATAGAGAATTGGGCCCTAAATCATGTCTTGTGATGTGTATAATTTGTGCATTAGTGACCGTTTCTATAGTGGGTTGAGGGAGTTCAATCAAAGGCATTGTCATAAACCCGCATGAGAACCATAGTGTATATCCTATAGAAGTTGCCATTTATGCTTTTGATAAACCACATGCATATTAAATCTCGTACATCGCAAGCAAGCATCTCATGCATAATGCATCATGTTAACCCTCTATGTCTTAAAAGCCATCATAGATATCCGTTGGGTTAGAGATAAAAGAAGAATTTTCACAGAAGAGTTTAGCAAACATGGATAGCGAGGGAAAGGAAATCGAGAAACAGAAAACCTTATGGCAGGATAGAAAGACCAATAGGGGGGCCTTCAAAAAAAAGAGAAAAGAAAAAAAAAAGAAAAAGAAAAAGAGAAAAAAATTGTTTGTTTATAGTCATTGATAGTTAGACATAACTCCGATGATGAAATTGATTGCTTTATTGTGAAACTTTAGAAGCGATAAACCCTCGACGTGCTTTTATCTGATGCTTTGAGTAATTGATATATGTTAGACTCGTAAGCACTTGATTAGAGTTCTTAGCAGTGAAAACCTGAGTAGTTGGCAAAGTGACTAGTTAAAGAAATGGTAGGTTGGTGAATGACCGTTTGCTTAGATGTCTACACAAATTTGCTTACATTATGATGTGTGGTATGGTTGAAAATATAAGAACAGTCTATAAAGAAAAGAATTGAACCACCTATAACCGATAAGCGTGAAGCTACCCATGGGCGAGTATTAGGACCACCATGAGGAGAAATGCTACCTTAAAGGGTAGGTGTGTTGAAAAAAGAAAACAAAAGAAAACAAAAAGAAAACAAAAGAAAAACAAAAAGAGAAAAAATGAAGTTCAAAATGAAAAGGAAAAAATGAGAGGACAGAGAAAAGAGGAAAAGAGAGATAAAAGCCATATACATTGAGCATGAAAAAAGCAATTGTGGAATACAGTTGAGACATCTAGGTTGGTTTGACCCACCGATCCCGATTTTTGAAATGAAATCATCGAGTTGGCTTGCTTAGGGATCAAGCTGTGAAAGAACCTTTGAACACACACTTTGAGACTAGCATAGATCAT
>SKCR01024611.1:0-20028 GCA_019454045.1 Zanthoxylum bungeanum
CATTAAAGAGCTTGGAATACAAAAGCTTGGAGCTTCAAGTCTTCTTCCTCCTCTTGCCCGAATCCTCCACCACTTGGAGCTTCTACCATTTGATTATCTTCTTCTTCACAAGGCATTGTAAGTATGATTCCGCCATACTTCATGTTTATATATATTCTTTATAGTATTTCACATGCTTAATCTTTGTTTGGGACATATTATAGAAACCAACACGAACAGCGAAGGAAGAGGCAAACCAGTGAACCAGAAAAGTTACGGAGCTTTACCCCCTTTCGATCTTCGTGGAACGCGAGTCCGAGAGACAGCTAAAAGGTTAGACCTGAGGGTATCTATCACACTTATTCCTATTTAATTTCTGGTTATTTATTTTGATTATATTTTCTGTATTTGTTGCATTTGTTGTGTGTATGATGCGTGTTGTGGGTATTGGATGAATGGAAGAGTGTCGTCTCTTGTGGTATATAGGATGGAAACCCAAACGTAAATTCCGTAGCCGAATCCGAATGGACGGTAGTGTGGTATGTACTTGGGACACAACTCCACGTACCACTTGAGTAAAACGGCACCTCCTCTTGTTTTGAGTTGCTTTGGTTTATTTAATTCTTGTCATTTGAATTCTGCATGTTGTTTAATCCCATGATACGATCGAGTGCATGGGCTTAGTAAGTGCGATGAAAGGTTCCCTAATTGGAGGGATAAAATCCTTCACCATGATGCTTTGCCGCACCGATTGATGTGTGTTCGGTTGAATGCGAAATACGTTCAATCGGGCATACTTAATTGATATTATTATCTTTTATGTATGGTTCAATCAAGCGCATGGGCTTAGTAAGTGGAATGAAAGATCCCTTATGGGGAGGGGTTAAAACCCGTTACCACAATGCTTTGCCGCGCCGGTTGATATGTGTTCAGATTGGATGTAAGATGTGTTCAATCGGGCATACTTGGTTGATATGATTGGTTCTATTCTTGTATGTGTGATGTGACGCGCATGGGCTTAGTATGTTGGTCTAAAGGTCCTCTCTTTGAGAGATCAAGAGCCCCAAAAGGTCACCTTTACGGCAGTACTTCGCCGCGCCCTTTTATTTTGTGTTTATATATTGCATCCCATTTCATGCATCAGGTCTGTTCCCGTTCGAACGCGTTTACGAACGTAACTCGAACGCGCATGTATTTTGCCTTGTCGTGCATCAGGTCTTGCTTACGTTCGAACGCGTTCATGAACGCCATACGAACGTAGGCATTCTGTTTCATTTCCGTTCGAACGCGTTATCAAATGCCATACGAACGCGAACATTCTGTTTACCGTTCGAACGCGTTTACGAATGCTACACGAACGCACACGCACTTTCTTAGTTTCATAATGCATCAGGCCTGGTTCCGTTCGAACGCGTTCTCGGACGCTACACGAACGCGAACCTTCTGTTTACCGTTTGAACGCATTTACGAACGCTACACGAATGCGCACCCACTGTCTTAGTTTCATAATGCATCAGGTCTGGTTCCGTTCGAATGTGTTCTCGGACGCTACACGAACGCGAACCTTCTGTTTACCATTCGAACGCGTTTACGAACGTTACACGAACGCGCACCCACTGAATCGAGTCATCTTCATTAGATTTCATGCATAGTTTTCCTAGTAGCTATCCCCACATGTATGAATACAACTATGTTAATGAATTACAATTCATATGCTTGTGTCGTGATAACATTTGAGTATTATTTCTTGTGGTATATCGGATGGAAACTCAGACGTAAATTCCGTAGCCGATTCCGAATGGACGGTAGTGCGGTCTGTACTTGGGATACAATTCCACGTACCACTTGGAAAAGTGCCCATATGTATGTTTGTATGGTTAATATGTGTGCTTGTATTTTCTTGAGTGTAATATGCAAATAAAGTTGTATGTTCGTTGCTATTTTGATATATGTTAAGCATGCAATTTTAAACGTAAGATATATGCGAAATGTGTACATAAGTTTTATCTTGAATATGAGAATTTAGAAGCATGATACTCTTGGAAATAAGTGTTACTTAAGCTTGATTAAATTATTACATAAATCCTTTCATTACAAGTGACATAAGTAAGGGACCATTCCGAACCCAACGGTTTGAGGTCTTCCCTTGCGAGGGGTGAGTGCGGCCTTAAATCTTTGTCCCGGTTCACACCGGGTGGCGACTCCATATTATTTAGTATTTCCCATCTAGTGCCGCGAGCCTAGGAACAGCATGCGTCGCCCAGGTCCTGTTGTCCTACACAAGGGTTGGGGTTTACCTTATGTGAATAGAGAAAGGATATTGTGTAATTATGGGGATATCTTCTAATTAGTGAGCTATAAGGAAAAATCTATTTAATTAGGGATGTGATTTAATTTGATTTGATTTCTTCTCTTTTGATAAGGGATATGATTTAATTGAATTAGGAAATTGTTTGATGAGGTTTGATTTGAATCTTTTAATTTGGGAAGGTGATTTATCTTGATTTTAGCAAGTGTTTAATGTGTGATTTTTTTATTTTGGAAGGAGGTGGGCGTGGCTTAAGGTAATTTGGGCGTGAGGTTGGTTTGATTTGGTGGGCTTGGCGTGTAGTTTGGTGATGTATGGGCTTGGTGTGTGACTTGCAGGGGTTTTGGGCTTAGGATAAGTTTAAAACAAAGGCCTAATAAGCGAACCCACAGCTAAGCAAATGAAATTTGTCCAAAAAGATATCAATTTCTGACTTTTCCCTCCCGACGTCCGTTTATCGCGACTTCCACATCTTAAAGAGGTAGTGTCTCCATGTGAGACTCATCATCGGGACTTATATGCAAAAATACAGAGCCTACAATGTGCATATGTGTTGGAAAATTATGACCCATAGCGTCACTATTTGTACAGATAATGGTGTTGTTGTACAAATTTATTATGTAACAAATGAGATTGCACTCTTATCATTTGTGATTAGATCACCTAGATATATAAATGATAGGAGGTCCCTATGATTTGTTCCTCGACGGAGAATGATATGAGACAGTATCAATCCACGAAGGATAAATCATTAAATATCCCTAGTCAGAGCATTGTCGAGATTGGACATCGACAAATGCGTAAAAGACTAGTATTACACTTGTGCGCGTTGTGAGGGCACAACGACATAGTTCTCATATATTTGGGTATAGGATACTCATGCAAGTGTAATAGGAGGTTGTGTTTTACCGATGGTACGGGAAACAGCTTCGCTCTGGATAGACCCCCTCGGAATTCCATTGGTAGTATGACTATGTGTCTATGGAAGTCCGAAATCAGGGTATGTGTATTTGGTCTTAACCTGAGACTTGCACCGCTAATACTTGCGACAATCAATATACTTTGGTTTTGGTCGTCCAGGGCTTTAACCGGTTTCTCTGTACGCCTCTTCTGGGTATATCGAGAATCATAGTGTGTTGGGTGTGATGTCAAGACGGAAGTATCACTCCAGTCATAGTGGAGATGATGGTCACGTAGGATACGGGACTGGTTCTCTTAAATGCTGCAGCTATCAGGATAAAATGACAAGGTCAGGTTTATCCAATTATAGAGACTAGTTACTAGACATCCGACATGTGCTTCGTACGGGGCAGACACAATTCCAGCCCCATGCCTATCACGTGATCATCCGATATTGGATCGACATACACGATACCACGTATACTACGCCTGATATAGATCGCTTATTTCTGTAAGCATGTTTCTGGAGAATTGGGTAGGCATGGCGCTTTGCTAGAAGCCAACCTTATCTTATAAATCGGTAAAATGTCGTACTTGGTACGTACGTGTTCGGAAAGTCTGACGACCGAATTTACTGCCAACATATCCGAGGATCTCATGGGTCGCTTCCTGAAGATTCACCGATGACGTATGACTCGCACTTTTAATTAATCTGGGATTAATTAGATGAGAGAGAAAATTAATCTGGGATTAATTGCGGAGATATTTTATCTGGGATAAAATATCAATTAAAGAGAGATAACGATTACTTTGGAATTAATCGATTAAAATAATATATTCGATATATTATATAAAATTGGATTTCGACACGTAATTAAAATTAGATTTTAATTCGGGTGAACGAGTTAATTTAGAATTAATTCGTTAGCGATGTGAATAGTGATTTTGCTAGGCATAATCATTTAATTACGTCGCAACAGAAAATTCGTTAATTTGGAAATAGCGAACCCGAGCCCGGGATTGTTTGCGAGCGCATTCGCATTTCGAATTCGAGTGCGACACGCAAGTCACATCAAGTGTCAAATAATTAGTCACATCAAGCGTCAAATCAAATGTCACTTTGAGTGATGTGACAAGTTGTCACTTGATTGAGTGATGTGAGTTGATGTGAATAGTGATGGAGGTGGTTAGAAAGTTAAAAGGCTTGTACCTTTGACTTTTGAGATTTGAAAAATGGTTTTGGTATTTGATTTTTATTTTTGGAAAATAAAAAACAAATATACTTAACACATTTCTTTTTTCCCTCTCTCTAATACACACGGTTTTAGAAACCCTCTCTTCCTCTCTCTTTCTCTCGGCCATTTGGCCACTGTTTTCTCTTCACTGGTTTCAGCTCAAACCGTGAGCTAGGAGGAAGCAAATGAGTGATTTTGTTGCAAAATCAAGGTGCTAGCACACACATAGGAGCGCCATATAAAGGTGATAGGGAACTCACTACATGAGCAAGGAATGACCAAAAAAATCTTGGAGCTTCATGGATCAAGCCAAAGCTGAATTTGAGGACTCAAAAATGTGCCACTGTCGAATGCAAAGAGGGAGGAGCATAATTTTTTTGTTCTTCGTAGCATCCAATCAGTTCTATGTGAGTATGATTCCGCCATTCTCCTTTGTTGTATTCACTTGTTTTTCATTGCTTGATAATGATCCTTGGACCTTAGAGAATCCAACAATGGTATCTTGAGCCAATATTGAGTTTGAAAATGATTTAGGGTTAAAATTGGGTAAAATATTTTTGAGCATGATTTGGTTGAATTCGATGATTGAGTATGCTTAAAACATGTTGAACTGAAGATTGATTTGATCAATTTCAAGAAAAATGGTTTGGAACAATTTTCCCCAATTTGTTATGGCTTGGCCGAAACATAAGAGCCCTAATTCTTGGTAATTTTTTGATTTTTTGATCATTAGATGTGTTGGAAATCAATTGGGGATATTGATTTAATGTTGATTTGGATTTAATTGGATTGAATTGGAATTGGGCATATTTTTCCCCAAATCATCGAGAATATAACATGTACATATGGGTTTGATTTTTGTTAAATTGTGTTGGACATAATTTAATAATGATAAGCATGATTAATTAGGCTAATTTGGTGTTTTGGAAATATTGAATTGGGTAATTAATTATGTTATACACTTTAGGTAATTAAATTATGAAATTGGATTCTTATGGTTTAATTAAATTGGGCTTAAAATTGGATTTGGGCTTGAATGTTGTAATTGGGCTTTAATGGGCTAGGTTGTACTAAGTTGGGTTTAGGCTAAATTGGTTAGATCCAATTAGGCCCAAAACCGCTTCCATAAAGCTAAAATGCGACTAATGGACCTTTAAAGTTTAATTGGGCATAATGGGCCAAAATTGATTTCTGGGCTTATGGGGTAACTCCCGGATTGGACATTGGTTATTGGGTTTGACCCGAGTTGACCAAAAGTCCACGCCTTAAAGAAATTAATTAAAAGCCCATTGGACTTTAACTAAATTAAAGTTGGATGTTAATCGGGCTTTGAGACCCGTAACGATTAAATTTGGAATTTAAGTCGTAAAAGTTCATTAATAAAGTGTAGTATTTAATTTGGAATTAAATAAGCGAATTAGTATTAAATACAAATTGAATTGGATTTAATTATGTAGTTTAATTTAATTCGAGAATTCGTAATTTTGAACATTGGATGGTCATTAATTATCAGATTAATTAATTGGATTAGATTGATTGATAACATGCTTGTGTGAATACATGATTGTGATGCATGAATAATGTATATCGGATGGATATTAGATGGGTGGGGTAATTTTAGAAATTGTTGTAATAAATTTGATTTATTAATTGGACCTGCTTGTCCAGCCTTATCACCTTCATACTCTTTGTATTCTCTTCTCACCTATTCCCCTCAATCTAAATGAGGTTTCTTTAGAAGTGTAGTGTAACGGGTAGAAGTAATACATGTGCTAGCGGGAGAGAGAAAAGGGAGAGATTTGATCTAGGATCAATGTGTAAAGTATCCATCCGCATATCATTATTATTTATTTATACACGCTTTATTATGTATTTAGAATGCATGTTTAAGGGTGTATGATGATGAGACCTTAACAAAGATAATAAATTAGTTGCCAATTTGCACACGAAAAAACCCTCATAAATATTAAGCATTTTTCCTTCCATTGAGTGATTCTCACTCAAGATCCGAGACTGGCATTGGCTTGTTGGCCAAAGTCAAGGCCTTTTTCCGTCGAGGATGTGTTTGAATCACGAAGGCTTTGATACATATTGGTGTCATGTCCAAGTTGTGGTTTGTTGGTCAAAGTCAAGACCACTTCTTGTCCATCGACATTGATTACGAAGCTTTCCATGGTCAATGGGTCGCGCTTAACTGGGATCACTAAGTTTGTTGTGCCAAAGCCAAGGCTTAGTTGATTCAGAGGAAAAAGGTTAGGTAATACATTGGATGTATTAGCATATATAAGATATATGTTTCGGACTTGGATGTCCCCCTACTGGATCTAGGAATTGGATTGGATCCAATTGATCTTAGAGATCTACCTATTTAATTATCATACAATTTGTTGGCCAAAGTCAAGATTGTGTGACATTTAACGGGATCCTAGCCCGCTAGGAAACACGGTTTCCCGAGTACTCGACAGAGGGTTAGAGGCTCACCGAAAAATAGTGGGAGGCAAGAATTAAAATTAGCAATAGGCAAGTAGCGCAAGGCGCACCTTATTTCGATATTCTAGAAACCCAAGGCTTGGCCAAAGGCTTCTAGAGTGTGAAAAAGGGAAAATGGAAGATCATTATAGTCTTCTGGGAAGATAAAGGACTTATACCAAAATGTCTGCCTAAATTGTGGCAAACGGGAAAGCGGAAGCTTGACTGCCGTTTGGTCAAAGCAGACATGAAGGAATTGAAGACTGGGCAAGGCTCTGACTTCAAATATGTTTGTCAAGATTATGTTCATTACTAGTATTAAAATTGGATTTTAAATACTTAGTGTGGTACATAAATATGTACTGATGATCAGAATCTGCTATGAGCAGGATACTGACTTCAGTTTGAGATTTATTTGCGAATTGAAAACGGGACGAAAGTCGTTGTTTTAACCGCAGGTACCTAAATTTTAGGAACTACCCTCGGGTTTGTACCTAAATTTAGAAACTGTTATAATATAACTACTTTGACTAGAGACATTATCTCTATATCAGTGTTTGACCCGCTGCAAGTGAACCTTTATATTCTATAACACTAAAGTATTTTATTATATAAAGATGATATTGAGATAAACACATTAGATGTGAATAACAGCATTTATATTTTGAATATAAATAAATCTCGAATATATAATATGACAAAAAAATAGCTCAACTGATTTGATCAGAAGAAACTCAATTGTGACTTTGAGGTCTGGGACACAATTAAATAAGAATCGTATATCCATACTTTTGAAGAGTGGATACTAGGACTGTTTTGATTCCATTCAAATAAAGTCTACGAATCTAGTTTATTAGGCAATGTGCCTATAACACTATTTACTTGGTAAAAGTATAAATGCCACCAATTTGTTAGCCCTAGTTCATAGTGAAGCAAGTGGGCCCATGTCTAGCTAGGCTAGAGATGGATATGGATGTTTTGTGACCTATACGGATGTGTCATCGCGTTATGGTTATGTGTCTCTTAATGGAACACAAATTGGAAACATTTAGAGTTCTCGACATGAAAATAGACAAACAGATCGGCTATAGTATTATACCGTCACGGTAAGACCGTAATGGAAAATACTTAAGCAATAAGTTTTTATTATACTTGAAAGAGTAAAGTATTCTTTCAAATGAGGACTCCTCCCGGAACACGTCAGTTTGACGGTGTGTACGAAAGGATAAACCGAATTTGGTTGGACATGATAAGGTTAATCATGAGTCGCTCTGAGCTACCATTTCCTTCAACGGATAAGTATAACAGTGCATAACTTATTTAGAATAAGGTTTCATAAAATCTATTTGACAGATCTCATATTAGATATGAACAGGAAAGAGACTAGGTTTCTCAATACTGAATATTTGGGTATGCTAGGCATATGTTTTGATGATACCAAACTAGAACCCAAATTGGATAAGTGCCAATTGTAGGTTATCCTAGGGATACCATAAGTATAGTACTTATACAACTCACAAGAGAACAATTTAATTGTTGCTCACCATGCGATTTTCCTAAGAGGAATACCTATATGCAGTGGTAAGTGGGAGGATAGTAAAACTCGATGAAAATTAGAGTAATACTATTCCAGGCACATATTCCTTAATGGAACACAAATAGTTCATCAAGGATGAAACTATACCATTAATCTTCGAATACACAAGAACCGCGTAATTCAGAGAGAGTCAGAAAACAACATGGGGTATGGGTTTCTGATCTCACCTCATAAAGATGTCTATCTTATTGAGGTATACCAACTGAATACGTATGAGGAAGTGATACAAGGTATCAACTCCCAAATATGGCAAAGTGCCATGAGTCTGAAATGGATTCCATGTATATCAACTATGTTTGGATACTAGTTGATGTACCACAAGACATTGTGCATATTCGTACTATATAAGTCTTCAAGGAAGACATACATGGATGGCAACATACCAACGTATAAAGCTAGGCTTTTAGCGGAAATGTATCGTTATCAACATTGTGTTGATTACGATTCAACCTTTTACCTGTTGCCACAATAAATCCATTTGGATAATGCTTTCTAATGCTCAATGTTTCATTTATGAAATATGTCAGCTTAATAGGAAAATCGCTTTCCTTAAAAGGAAACCTTTCGGAGGATGTTTGCAACATCCTGCCGGTTTTGTCGTACCAAAACTAGCAAACAAGGTTTGCAGGTTATTCGATCCATGTTTGGATTGAAGCAAGCATTAGGTTCTTGGAATTATCGTTTTGATGTAATCATAATGGTTTATGATTTAATTCAAAATGAAATGATTCTTGTGTATATAAGGAGGTTAGTGGGAGCGCACTAATAGTGGCTGTCCTATAAATAATGATAATATATGTCATTTCTTGGAAATGATATTCCCTATAAAAATCATCGGTGAAAGCTTGGCTTTCATGAAAAACTCTCCGAGAATTCGTACATTGAAAAATGTACGTTACTTGGTGTCTCATACGCTTTAAGCATATGAAGTCACAGACAGGCCTATCCAAGTGATAGTCACTGGATTGATGTTAAGAAAATCCGTTAGTATCTTAGAGAACTAAGGATGTTGTCTTAATCTTTGGAGATGGAGAACTTGAAGTGACGAGGATCACTACTGCAAGTTTCCAAAATCGATAAAAATGACTATAAGTCGCAAACGATACTATATAGTTTGAATAACGTAACAATGAGCTGGAAAACTTCCAAGCAAGATACAGTTACTGAATAAACAACAAATACAGGTTATTGCTGCAGCTGAGGCAGCAATTGAAGCCATTTTGGTCGATAATAAATCTAATTAGATTAGATATAGTTCTGTTAGTAGTTGAGCTAGGCGTCAGCGCAGGCTAAAGAATTAATGGTCTCATCAACGATCCAGATATATACTTCGATAATCATATGATTCGTTCGGATCATACATCGTGGCGTTGTGATGATTGAATAAATCGCATCAGATGATAATCATGCAAATCCGCTGACGAAAGCTTTTCTCAGTAATTTGAGCCAACCATACATAGTTCGGGTGTCAGACACTCGAGTGACTGACTATAGGCCAAGTGGGAGATTGTTGGACAATTATGACCCATAGCGTCACTATTTGTACAGATCACTGTGTTGTTGTACAAATTAACTATGTGACAAAAGAGATTGTACTCTTATCATTTGTGATTAGATCACCTAGATATATAAATGATAGGAGGTCCCTATGATTTATTCCTGGATAGAGAATGATATGAGACAGTATCAGTCCACGAAGGATAAATCATTAAATATCCCTAGTCAGAGCATTGTCGAGATTGGACATCGATAATGCGGAATAGACTAGTATTATACTTGTGCGCGTTATGTGAGATCATAATGGCATAGTTCTCATATATTTGGGTATAGGATACTCATGCAAGTGTGATAGGAGGTTGTGTTTTACCGATGGTACGGAAAACAGCTTCGCTCTGGATAGACCCCTCGGAATTCCATTGGTAGTATGACTATGTGTCTATGGAAGTCCGAATTCAGGGTAGGTGTATTTGGTCTTAACCTAAGACTTGCATCGCTAATACTTGCGACAATCAGTATGCTTTAGTTTTGGTCATCCAGGGCTTTAACAGGTTCTGTGTATGCTTCTGCTGGGTATATCGAGAATCGTAGTGTATTGGGTGTGATGTCAAGACGGAAGTATCACTCCAGTCATAGTGGAGATGATGTCACGTAGGATACGGTACTAGTGCTCTTAAGTAATGCAGTCATCGGGATATTATGACTAGGTCATGTATGTCCGATTATATAGACTAGTTACCAGACATCCGACATGTGCTTCGTACGGGGCAGACACATTCCAGCCCCAGGCCTAGCACATGACATTCGATACTGGATCGCAATACGCAATACTACATATACTCTGCCTAACATAGATTATATATTCAAGTAAGAATATTTCTGGAGAATTGGGTAGGCACGGTGCTTTGCTAGAAGCCAACCATGTCTTGTAAATCGGTAAACACGTGGTACGAGGTACGCACGTATTCGGATAATCCGATGACCGTATTTACTGCCAACATATCCAGGGATCTCTTGGGTCGCTTCCCAAAGATTCACCTATGACAATTGATTTAATTAAGAGAGATAATTAATTTGGGATTACTTAAGAGAGAGAAAATTAATCTGGGATTAATTGAGGTATTATTTAATCTGGGATTAAATGTGTTCGGAAGAGAGAGAACAAGACTTATTTGGAATTAATCGGTAAAATAATTTAATAGTTAAATTTGATTTTCTATTTAATTTATTCGTATGGGCTAAAATTAATATATTGGATATATTAATATGAATTGTGTTGAGTTTCAATCAAGTCCCAAGGATCACAAACATGCATAAAAACGAGTTGAATACACAAAGGAGTAAGGCGGACAATACATACTCACATTGATGGGTTTGATGCTAGGAAGAACAAGTTACGTTTTTGCCTCCCTCCAAGCTCGGTTTTGGACTCCATTGAACTGCTGTGATGCTCGGTTGGGGCTATTTTGATGCCTTCTAAATTCGGCCATTGATGACTCCATTGAAGCTCCAAGCTTCAAGCTTTCCATGCTCACAAATTCGTTTCCCTATCACCATAATATAACCCATGTGTGTGCTAGCACTACTATTCTTCATTTGCTTCTCAAAATTTCGGTCAAACCAGAAACTTTTTGTGAAGAAATCGGCTAGAAGCCATGAGAGGGAGAAGAGAGAAAGATGAAGGGTTTTGGCTCCAAAACCTAAAACCGTGTACTGTTCATCAAGAGAGAGAGAAGACCGAATTTCATAGTGAGGAAAAAGAAAAAATGTAATATATATTATTCATTTATTTCCAAAAATAAATAAAATATATATACCAAACCTTTTCATATTCCAAAAAGTCAAAAGGCAAAAACAATCAATGCTTTTCACCTTTTACCCATCACTTTTACTATTCACATCAAGTCACTTTATCAAAGTAACAACATGTCATGTCACATCACTCAAAGTGACAGTGATTTGATAATTGATGCGACCAGCGATTTGACGCTTGATGTGACTTGCGTACCGCGCTCGAATTCGAAATGCGAATGCGCTCGCAATCACTCTTGGGCTCGGGTTCGCTAATTCTAAATTAACGAATTTTCCGTCGCGTCGTAATTAAATGATTACGCCTAGCGAAATCACTATTACGTCGCTAACGAATTAATTCTTAATTAATTCGTTCGCCCGAATTAAAATCTAATTTTAATTCCGCGTCGAAATCCAATTTCGTTATAATATATCGAATATATTAATTTATCGATTAATTCCAAATTAATCGTTCTCTCTCTTTAACGATATTTTATCCGAGATAAAATATCTCCGTAATTAATCCCAGATTAATTTTCTCTCTCATCGAATTAATCCCAGATTAATTAAAGTGCGAGTCATACATCATCGGTGAATCTTCAGGAAGCGACCAATGAGATCTCCGGATATGTTGGCAGTAAATACGGTCGTCGGACTATCCGCACACGTAAGTATCGCGTACTACGTTTATACCGATTTACAAGACAAGGTTGGCTTCTAGCAAAGCGCCATGCCTACCCAATTCTCCAGAAATATTCTTACAGGAATATATATAGATCTGTATCAAGCGTAGTATACCGTAGTATTGTGTATATCGGCCCAGTATCGGATAGTCACGTGCTAGGGCTGTGGGTGGATAAGTGTCTACCCCGTCCGAAGCACATGTCGGATGTCTGGTAACTAGTCTTATAATCGGATATGCATGACCTAGTCATAACATCCCGATGGTTGCGCAACACTTAAGAGCACTAGTACCGTATCCTGCGTGACATCATCTCCAATATGACTGAAGTGATACTTCCGTCTTGACATCACACCCAATACACTACGACTCTCTGATAAACCCAGAAGTGGAGTACGCAGAACCGGTTAAAGCCCTGTACCACCAAGACCAAAGTCTATCGATTATCGTAAGTATTAGCGATGTAAGTCTCAGGTTAAGACTATACACACCTACCTTGATTTCGGCCTCCCATAGACACATAGTCATAATACCAATGGGATTCCGAGGGGTCTATCCAGAGTGAAGCTGTTTCCCGTACCATCGGTGAAACACGACCTCCTATCGCACTTGCATAAGTATCCAATACTTATATATATGAGAACTATGCCGTTGTGCCCTCACAACGCGCACAAGTGCAATACTAGCCTATTCTGCATTATTGATGTCCTGTCTCGATAATACTCCGGCTAGGGATATTTAATGATTAATCTTTCGTGGACTGATACTGTCTCATATCATCTCAATCCAGGAACTAATCATATGGACCTCTCTTCATTTATATATCTATGGTGATTTAATCACAAATGATGAGAGTGCAATTTCCTTGTCACATAGTTAATTTGCTACAACAACACAATGATCTGTGCAAATAGTGATGCTATGGGTCATTTTATCCAACAATCTCCACTTGGCACATAGTCAGTCACTCAAGTGTCCAAACCCGAACTATGTACGGTTCGCTCAAATTGCTGAGGAAAGGTTTTCGTCAGCGGATTTGCGTAATTATCTTCTGACCCGATTTATACGATCATCACATCGCCACGATGTATGATCGAACGAATCATATGATATAGAAGTATATATCTGGATCGTCGATGAGACCATTAATTCTTTAGCCTGTGCTGACGCCTAGCTCAGCCGCTAACAGAACTATATCTAATTTAATTAGATTTATTATCGATCCAAATGGCTTCTATTGCTACCTCAGCTGCAGCAATAATCCACATTTTTGTTTATTCGGCAACAGTTATCTTGCTCGGAAGATTTCCAGCTCACTGTCCCAGTGTTCAAACTTTTATAGTACGCCCAGTAGTATTTACCGGTTTGGAAACTTGCAGCAGTGATCCTAGTCACTTCAAGTTCTCCATCTCCATAGTTTAAGACAACATCTTTAGTTCTCTCAGATACTAACAGATGTTCTTAATCTTCAATCCAGTGACTATCACTTGGATTGACCCGATTGTGACTCCATATGCTCGAAGCGTATGAGACACCAATACAAGTACATTTTAAATGTACAATTTCCAGAGTGTTAACAACTCCAAATCTATCCCTGTAGATCTTTATTCCTTGAATAAAGGTTGTTACTCCCCAGAATTCTACGGAGAATTTCTTATGAAAGCCAAGTTTTCACCGATAGCTTTATGGGAATTTCATTGTCAGTGCCCTCTCCCACTAACCTCCTTATATACACAAGAATTATTTCGTTTTGAGTCAAATCATAAACTATTATGATTATTTCAAAACGTCAGTTCCAAGAACCTTATGCTTGCTTCAATCCAAATATGGATCGAATAACCCGCAAACCTTGTTTGTCGGTTATACAAAATCGTCAGGATGTTGTAAGCATCCTCCAAAAGGTTTCCTTTTCAGGAAAGCGATTTTGATCTGCAACTGACACATTTCATAGATGAAATATGCAGTTATCAACAAGCATCTTCAAAATGGATTTACCATGGCAACAGGTAAAAGGTTGAACCGTTATTAACACAATGTTGATAACGATATCTTTTCGTCAAAAGCCCGGCTTTGTACGTTGGTATGTTGCCTTCCATGTATGTCTTCCCTGAAGACGTTTAATGTACTATAGGCGCAATGCCTTGTGGTACAACAACTAGTATCCAAAATAGTTGTTAAACATGGAATCCATTCCGGACTCATGGCACTTTGCCATAATAGGGAGTCGATACCTTGTATCACTTCCTCAAAACGTAGTCGGTTGGTATACCTTCATAAGATTGACATCTTTATGAGGTTAGATCAGAAACCCATACCCTAGGTTATTTTCTGACTCTATCCGATCTACTCAGTTCTTGTGTATTCGAAGATTAATGGTACAGATTCATCATTGATGAACTATTTGTGTTCCATTACGGACCTTGTGCCTTGAACAGTATTACTCCGATTTTCATCGAGTATCACTGTCCTCCCACTGACCACTGCATATCGGTATTCCTCTCAGGAAAAACCGCATGGTGAGCAACAATCACATTGTTCTCATGTGAGATTTATAAGTACTATACTTAAGGTTCCCTTAGGATAACCTATATTGGCACTTATCCAATTTGGGTCCTTAGTTTGGTATCATCCAAACGTTATGCCTGGCATACCCAAATTATCAGGAATGAGAAACCTCGTTTCTTCCCTGTTCATATCCTATATGACATCTGTCAAACAGATTTATATGGAACCTTATTCTAAATAAGTTATTGCACTGTTAAAAACGTTGATCGTTGAAGGAAATGGTAGCTCAGAGCGACTCATGATTAGCCTTATCATGTCTAACATGATTCGGTTAATCCGTTCGGACACACCGTCTAACTGACGTGTCTCGGGAGGAGTCCTCATCTGAAAGAATCCCATACTCTTTCATGTATGTACGAAACTTACTGCTTAAGTATTTTCCATTACGGTCTTACCGTGGCGGAATAATACTATAGCCGATCTGTTTATTTACTTCGTGTTGAAACTTCAAAAGTTTACGATCTGTGTTCTTCAAAAGAAACACATAACCATAACGTGATGCCACATCCGTTAAGGTCACGAAATATTCATGTTCACATCTAGCCTAGCTAGATATGGGCCCACTTACTTCACCATGAATAGGGCTTAACAGATCGGTGGCCCTTTTACTATTACCAAGTAAATAGTATTTTAGGTACTTTACCTAATAAACTAGATTCACAGACCTTATTTGAATAGTCAAATCAGTCCTAGTACCCACTCTTCAAAAGTGTGGATATACGAGTCTCGTTAAATTGTGTCATAGACAACAATGCCACAAATAAGTCTCTATTGATCAAATCAATTTGAGCTATTTATTTGTCATTTTATATGTTTCAGATTTTTTATATTCAACATATAAATTCTGTTATTTACATCTAATGTATTTATCTCAGTATCATCTTTATAATAAAACACTTAATGTTCTATAATATATAAGGTTTTATCCGCAACGGATTAAACACTGATATAGAGATAATGTCTCTAGTCAAACTAGTTACATTATAACAGTTCCTAATTTAGTAGATACCCAAAGGGTAGTTCCTAAACTTAGGTATCTACGGTCGAAACAACGACTTTCGTCCCGTTTACGATTCGCAGAGAAATCTCAGCTTGAAGTCAGTATCCTACTCAAAGCAGATTCTGAACATCAATACATATATTTTATGTACCACACTAAGTATTTAAAATCTAATTTCAATACTAGCTGTGAACATAACTAAGACAAACATTTTCAAAGTAAGAGCCTTGCCCTTTCTTTAATTCCATCGTGTCTGCCATATCCAAATGGTAGTCACTTTGGGATATGTCAATTATCCTTTCAATATTTCAGAAACCTTAAGCCAAGCCTTGGGTTCTTAGAATATCGAAACGATGTGCACCTCGTGCTACATGCCCAATTGCAAACTTTGACTTTATTTGTTGGATAATATGACCCATAGCGTCACTATTTGCACAGATCATTGTGTTGTTGTAGCAAATTAACTATGTAATAAGGAAATTGCACTCTCATCATTTGTGATTAGATCACCATAGATATATAAATGAAGAGAGGTCCCTATGATTAGTTCTGGATTGAGATGATATGAGACAATATCAGTCCACGAAGGATTAATCATTAAATATCCCTAGCCGTTAGTATATCGAGACTGGACATCGATAATGCGGAATAGGCTAGTATTGCACTTGTGTGCGTTGTGAGGACACAACGACATAGTTCTCATATATATAGTATTGGATACTTATGCAAGTGCGATAGGAGGCGTTGTTTCACCGATGGTACGGAAAACAGCTTCGCTCTGGATAGACCCCGCGGAATCCCATTGGTAGTATGTCTGCGTGTCTATGGGAGGCCGCATCAGGGTAGGTGTATATGATCTTAACCTGAGACTTGCATCGCTAGTACTTGCGACAATCGGTAAACTTTGGTTTTGGTGGTTGGGGGACCTAAACTGGTTCTGTGTTCACTTCTTCTGGGTTATCAGGAATCGTAGTGTACTGTATGGTGTGATGTCAAGATGGAAGTGTCACTTCAGACATATGGAGTTGATGACCACGCTGGATACAGAACTAGTGCTCTATAAAAGGTTGCAACCGTCGGGACAATATGACTAGGTCAGTATTGCCCGATTTAAAGAGACTAGTTGCTTGATGTCCGATATATGTTTCGTACGTGGCAGACACATTTCCAGCCCCAGGCCTAACATGTGATCGTCCGAAACTGGATCGATATACGTAATACAATACAATTGTATACTACGCTTGATACATATCTTAATATTCTTAAAAGGATATGACCGGAGAATTTGGGTAGACTTCGTGTTTTGCTAGAAACCGAACATGTCTCGTAAATCGGTAGAACGTAGTACTTGGTACGTACGTGATTCGGATACTCCAGCGACCGCATTTACTGCCAACTAATCCGGGGATCTCATGGGTCGCTTCCCGATAATCCACCGATGATGCATAACTCGCACTCTTGAATAATCTGGGATTATATAGAAGAGAGAGAAAATTAATCTAGGATTAATTACGGAGATATTTTATCTAGGATAAGATATCGTCTAAAGAGAGATAACGATTAATTTGGAATTAATCGGTAAATTAATATATTCGATATATTAAACGAAATTAGATTTCGACGCGGAATTAAAATTAGATTTTAATTCGGGCGAACGAATTAATTTAGAATTAATTCGTTAGCTTCTGAATAGTAATTTCGCTAGGCGAAATAATTAATTCTTGTCGCAACGGAAATGCGTTAATTCGGAATTAGCGAAACCGAGCCCGAAAGTGTTTGCGGACACATTCGTATTTTGAAACGAGTGGTATCCAAATCACATTGCAATATCTCATCACTTGACACGAATAGATGATGGATGTATCTAGTCACCTTTATGGGATGATACATTGTCTCCATTTTCAATGTGTGATGATGATGAATTTTTGGAGGGAAATGCTTTTCACGGTTATTGAAGAGTTTTTATCTAAAAATTCATTTTTGGTTAATGATATACATCATTGCTTCTCTCTTTCTCACTGACGTTTTGTAAAAAAAAAATGAAAAGAGAAGTTAACCTTTTATCTCTCTCAAATTCTCTCTTCTCTCACGCAAAACAGAAGCTTTGCTCACTGGTTTTGAACCAGTTCAGGCGTGAGTTTTAGGGAAGCTAGAGTGGGTTTTCATGGTGAAAATTCAAGTGCTAGCACACTTACAAGTCTTGCGAAGGTGGTAGGGAGGTTCACCCATGAGCCGGGATCCATCCGACGAATCTAGGAACTCATTTTCGCAGCTCAAATACTGAAGACAGAAGACAGTGGACTGCATGCAGTGGGTGTCCATGGCAGTGCGTTTTTGGCTTCAATGGTCTTCAAATAAACTCAACCAACCAATGTAAGTATTCCGCTATCTTCTTTGGTGTATTCATGCACGATTTTCATTGCTTGTTTGATCTTGGGACCTTAATAAAAACCACACAATGGCATCAAGAGCTATAGGTTCAAGCATGAAATTTTAGGGCTTAAAATTTGGGTAAATGTTTGTTGAGCATGATTTGAGTAAATTGTTGTTTAAGTATGCTTATACATGTTTAATTTCATTTTGGTTGGACCAATTTGTTGAAAATGATTTGGAATTATTTTCCCCAAATTTTCATCTTGGCCGAATATAAGACTAATATTGGGTATTTTGATTTTGAGCATGATTTGGTTAAATTGATTAATTGAGCATGTTTAATTAAATGATCTTTAATTGAAGATTGATTTGATCAATTTCAACAAAATGTGATGGATCAATTTTGCCCAAATTGGAAGTGTTGGCCGAATGTGTGATGATTTTGGGTTCTTGGAAATTTTTGATTTTGATTAATTTGATGAATTGGAATCATAGTGTTTGATGTTAATTTAAGGTCAATTGGATAGTACTTTGAATGGACAAAAAACCCCAATCTAAACCTTGGCCGAAAGTGAGAAGCATGTTTGGAAATTGGAATTTTTCATTTTGATTCATTGGATGGGTTGTAATGATGTTGGATGATGTTAATTTGAAGTCAATAAGATTGAATTTTGAATTGAACATAAATCCCCAAATTGCTTGTGTTGGCCGAATGTGTATGCCCTTTATGTCTTGGTATTTTTTGATTTTATGACATTGGATGTGTATGTAATCAAATTGGATGGTGATTTAATGTCGATTGTAGGTTCGTTTGGATTGAAACCGAATCGGACACAAAATCCCTCCTTGGTCGAGAGCTTAGTAGCATGTAAATGGGTTTGATTTTTTTCAATTTGTATGTTGGACATGTAATAATGAATTAAGCATGATTAATTGGACTAATATGGTGTTTTAGAAATATTGATTTAGTTGATTAATCATGTAATACACTTTAGTTTAATTGAATATGAAATTGGATTTTGTCATATTTAATTAATTGGGCCTAATTTTGGAAATTGGACTTTAATGTTGTATTTGGGCCTATTGGGCTTGATTTAATCAAGTTTGGTTTAGGCCAAGTGGATTGGATCCAATTGGGCCCAAAACCTTAACCATAAAGCCCAAATGCGACTAATGAACCTTTAAAGTTCAATTGGGCCTAATGGGCCAAGATTGATTTATGGGCTTATGGGGTAAATCCCGGATTGGACTTTGGTTATCGGTTTGACCCGAGTTGACCAAAAGTCCACGCCTTAAGAAATCAATTAAAAGCCCATTGGACTTTAATTGAATTGACGTTGGACGTTAATCGGTCTTTGAGACGCGTTACGATTAGATTTGGAATTTAAATCATAAAAGGTTTATTAAATAAAAGTGTTAATATTTAATTTAGAATTGAATATTGAATTAGTAATTGAATACATGTTAAATTAGATTTAATGATGTAGTTTAATTTAATTCACGAATTCGTACTTTAAGTACTTATTCACAAAAACGAGTTTGACTCGAACAAAATCGAATCGTTGTTTGAACATTGGATGATCACTTAATTATCAGATTAATTAATTTGATTGATTGATTGATAGCATGCTT
>SKCR01024612.1:0-20104 GCA_019454045.1 Zanthoxylum bungeanum
TTAATTAAAATATAAATATTTTACTTTAGGATATATTAATTAAATGACATCAGTTGCCTTGTTGACTTTAAATAAATATCTAATAAAGTAGTTTATATGATATTGTGCAAGTTGATTAAATGATTATTGAAATGAAATTGAAATTACAATTTCTTGCATTTGGTCTTGCATTTTCGGCCAAGACATTTTTTTGGCAAGTATAAATTGTTTTTTCATTTTTCATTTCACTTAACCTAATACACTTTATACAAACAAACTCCATTGAAGAAACTTTGAAAGCTTGAGAGAAGAAAGACTTATCAAGGAAAAAGCTTGGAATTTAGTAAGTTTTCAAACTACTATTAGAGAGGAATATGTTCCTTAGGTTCTAGGCTTCAACATATGTTGTTCTTAGATAATTTATTTCTTTATTTCTTTGTGTTTTTGTTGATGGAATTTTGAATGAAGTGTTGAGCATGTATGGTGAAGAAAGAATGTAACTAGTGTAGTTATATGTATTCTTTTAAGGTTTATGAAACCATGTTGCTATTCTAGAGTTATTGACCCACTCTTAAATGACCTAGATTTGATCTTGAGTTGTTTCATTGTGTTGAGACTTGAATTAGTTGAAAGATTGATGATTGAAATATTTGATTTAATGTAAATGGCCTAATTTGTCCAATTTGTGGAAATTGAAAATTAGGGTTTATAACCAATTCCAAATTTGGGGGTTTTGAGATATGTTGAGAATTTGGGTGTGTATAAGATGCATGCAAAGTTTCATGTTGATTGGTGGATTTCATTAAGATGATTTTGAAGCATGAAATGACCAAATGGTCAATAATGCCACCAAATGTGGCTCACGGCATTGTGAGGGATTTGGGATTTTTTGTGGCTTATGGTGTTTTGATGTTTTGAACATGATAAGTTCATCTTAGAAATGATTTAGAATCATTCAAAATTGATTGGATCAATTTCGGACTAAAATGGACAAAATACCATATAAGGGTAATTTGGTAATTTCACTTGAATTTGATTCATTTGAAATTTTATTTCATAATTTGAATATTGGAATATTAAATAAATATGTTTATTTAATAAACCCGAGAAAAAGTTTTGAAATCTGAAAATCGGATTTTCATCGCTTCCGCTGCTTTACCGGATTCACCCCCTAAATAACCCCTTCATTGTAAACATCCTCCAAAAGGTTTCCTTTTCAGGAAAGCGATTTTGATATGTAACTGACACATTTCATAAATGAATATGCAGTTTCAACAAGCATCTTCAAAATGGATTTACCATGGCAACAGGTAAAAGTGAAACCGTTATTAACACAATGTTGATAACGATACCTTTCCGTTAAAAGCCCAGCTTTGTACGTTGGTATGTTGCCTTCCATGTATGTCTTCCTTGAAGACATTTAATGTACCAATAGGCACAATGCCTTGTGGTACAACAACTAGTATCCAAAATAGTTGTTACATGGAATCCATTTCGATTCATGGCACTTTGCCATAATAGGAGTCGATCGTATTCACTCCTCAACTAGTCGGATTTCCGAACGCTTCGCCAGTTCGATACCCGATTTCCTCAAATAGTCGTGTTACTCCTTCATAAGATTTGCATCTTCTTATGTTAGATCAGAAACCCATACCCTAGGTTGTTTTCTGACTCTTTCCGATCTACTCATTCTTGTGTATTCGAAGATTAATGTACAGATTCATTATTGATGAACTGTTTATGTCCATTAAGGACTTCGTGCCATGAACAGTATTACTCTGATTTTCATCATCGAGTATCCACTATCCTCCCACTGACCACTGCATATCGTATTCCTCTTAGGAAAACCGCATGGTGGCACAATCACATTGTTCTCAAGTGAGATTTATAAGTCTATACTTATGGTTTCCCTTAGGATAACCTATATTGGCACTTATCCAATTTGGGTCTTTAGTTTGGCATCAATCCAAACGTTATGCCTGGCATACCCCAAATTCAGGAATGAGAAACCTCGTTTCTATCCTGTTCATATCCAATATGACATCTGTCAAACAGATTTGTATGGAACCTTATTCTAAATAAGTTTTGCACTGTTAATACATATCCGGTTGAAGGAGATAGTAGCTCAGAGCGACTCGTGATAAACCTTATCATGTCCAACAAAATTCGGTTTTAGTTCGGACACACCGTCTAACTGACGTGTCTCGGGAGGAGTCCTCATTTTAAAGAATACCGTACTCTTTCATGTACGTATGAAACTTACTGCTTAAGTATTTTCATTACGGTCTTACCGAGGCGGAATAATACTATAGCCGATCTGTTTATGGTTCACATCTAGCCTAGCTAGATATGGGCCCACTTACTTCACCATGAATAGGGCTAACAGATCGGTGGTCCTTATACTATTACCAAGTAAATAGTATTTTAGGTACTTTACCTTATAAATTAGATTCGCAGACCTTATTTGAATAGTCAAATCAGTCCTAGTACCCATTCTTCAAAAGTGTGGATATACGAGTCTCTTTTAATTGTGTCCTAGACAACAATGCCACAAATAAGTCTCAATTGATCAAATCAATTTGAGCTATTTATTTGTCATTTTATATGTTTGAGATTTTCATTATATTCAAAATATAAATTCTGTTATTTACATCTAATGTATTTATCTCAGTATCATCTTTATATAATAAAACACTTTAGTGTTCTAGAATATAAAGGTTTTATCCGGAATGGATTAAACACTGATACAGAGATAATGTCTCTAGTCAAACAGTTACATTATAACAGTTCCTAATTTAAGTGCATACCCAAGGGTAGTTCCTAAACTTAGGTATCTACGGTCGAAACAACGACTTTTGTCCCGTTTCCGATTTGCAGAGAAATCTCGGCTTGAAGTCAGTATCCAACTCATAGCGGATTCTGAACATCAATACATATATTTTGTGTATCACACTAAGTATTTAAAATCCAATTTTAATACTAGTAGTGAACATAACTAAGACAAACATTTTCAAAGTAAGAGCCTTGCCCTTTCTTTAATTCCTTCGTGTCTTCCATATCCAAATGGTAGTCACTTTGGTAAATGTCAATTATCCTTTTCAATATTTTAGGAACTTTAGGCCAAGCCTTGGGTTTTTAGAATATCGAAACGATGTGCACCTCGTGCTACATGCCCAATTGCAAACTTTGACTTTATCTCCTCTAGAATAGTCAATTAATTCTCCAAGAATTATAAATTGCAATTTTAATACTTCTTAAATCTAAAATTAGATTTATATGACAATAGTATATTAAATTAAGCATTAAAGTCATCATCACATAAATCTTCCAAAGATTTTATGCTCTACTTATTTTGCTTAATTTTGGGCGTAAGGTATAATAAGTTATTTTATCAAATAAAGTAACCTATTATTTATTCCCAATTTGAAATTTAAATCATTTAAAATATTTTAATCCCAAATTATATTTTAAATATCCAACTTTTCAATTTCTTATCTTGATTATAATAGTCCAACTATTTAATCAACGATTAGTGGTACTATATATATTATAATGATTATAATAGTCCAACTATACAATCAAATATAATCCAAATTAATTAACCTCAATTACATTGATTACTATAATCCAATTATAAAATCAACTGTAAACTGAAATTAATTAATTCAAATATATTGATTAATATAATCCAATTATATATACTCAAGTATAATACAGTCCAACTGTTTATTAAAACAACAATTTAAATATTAGTCCAACAACTAACATTTATATTACAAACAACGAAATAATTTGAATGAGCGCGTATGGCGAGTAATTGAACGAATATTGCAAATTCAATTCTTGCCTCCCACTATTTTTCGTCGAGCCTCCAACCCTCTGTCGAGTACTCAGGAAACCATGTTTCCTAGTGGGCTAGGATCCCGTTAAATATCACACAATCTTGACTTTGGCCAACAAATTGTATGATAATTAACTAGGTAGATCTCGAAGATCAATTGGATCTCATCCAACTCCTAGATCCAGTAGGTGGACATCCAAGTCCCAAACATATATCTTATATATGCCTATACATCGAATGTATACCCTAACCTTTTTCCTCTGAATCAACTAGGCCTTGGCTTGGCACAACAAACCTAGTGATCCCAGTCAAGCGCGGACCCATTGACATGGAAGCTTCGTAATCAATGTCAATGGACAAGAAGTGGTCTTGACTTTGGCCAACAAACCACAACTTGGACACGACACCGATATGGAACAAAGCCTCGTGATTAAAACACATCTTTGACGGACAAGGGCTTGACTTTGGCCAACAACCCTGCCAATCTCGGATCTTGAGTAAGAATCACTCAATGGAAGGAAAATAAACGCTTGATATTTAACGAGAGTTTTTCGCGTGCAAATTGGCTACCAATTTAATTATCTTTGTTAAGGTCTCATCATCATACACCCTTAAACATGCATTCTAAACACATAACAAAGCGAGTATGAAAATAAATAATAATGATATGCGGATGGATACTTAACACATTGATCCTAGATCAAATCTCTCCCTTTCTCACTCAAGCTAGCACTTGTACCTACTAGTCTACCCGTTACACTACACTTCTAAAGAAACCTCATATACATAGAGGGGAATAGGTGAGAAGAGAATACAAAAGAATAGAGGTGATAAGGCTGGACACACGCAGGTCCAATTTAATAAATCGAATTTATTACAACAATTTCTAAAATTGCCCACCCGACTAATATCCATCCGATATACATTATTCATTCAACACAACCACGTATTCACACACATAAGCATGCTATCAATCAATCAATCAAATTAAATTCTCTGATTAAGTGATCATCCAATGTTCAAACAACGATTTGATTTTGTTCGAGTCAAACTCGTTTTTGCGAATAGTACTTAAAGTACGAATTCATGAATTAAATTAAACTACATCATTAAATCTAATTTAACATGTATTTAATACTAATTCACTATTCAATTCCAAATTAAATATTACACTTTTAATTTAATAAACCTTTTACGATTTAAATTCCAAATTTAATCGTAACGCGTCTCAAAGACCGATTAACGTCCAACGTTAATTCAATTAAAGTCCAATGGGATTTTAATTGATTTCTTAAGGCGTGGACTTTTGGTCAACTCGGGTCAAACCGATAACCAAAGTCCAATCCGGGATTTACCCCATAAGCCCATAAATCAATCTTGGCCCATTAGGCCCAATTGAACTTTAAAGGTTCATTAGTCGCATTTGGGCTTTATGGTTAAGGTTTTGGGCCCAATTGGATCCAATCCATTTGGCATAAACCAAACTTGATAAATCAAGCCCAATAGGCCCAATACTACATTAAAGTCCAATTTCCAAAATTAGGCCCAATTAATTAAATATCACAAAATCCAATTTCATATTCAATTAAACTAAAGTGTATTACATGATTAATCAACTAAATCAATATTTCTAAAACCCATTTTAGTCCAATTAATCATGCTTAATTCATTATTACATGTCCAACACACAAATTGAAAAATCAAACCCATTTACATGCTATAAAGCTCTCGGCCAAGGAGTAATTTTTGTCCGATTTGAATTAAATCCAATTAATTTCACAATCGATATCAAATTACCATCCAATTTGATTTCATATACATCCAATGTCATAAAATCAAAAATACCAAGACATTAAAGGGCATATACATTCGGCCAACACAAGGATTTTGGGTTTTTTTGTACAATTCGAATCCAATCCAATTCTATTCAAATTAACATCAACCTAAATGATTTCAACTCATCAAATGAATCAAAATTCAAAAATTCCAAATTTCCAAACATCCATCACATTCGGCCAAGGTAAGTATTTGGGGATTTTTATCCAATTCAAAATTAAATCCAATTCAATCTCAAATCAACATCATCCTAAATGATTTCAACTCATCAAATGAACCAAAAATCAAAAATTCCAAGAATCCAAAATACATACACATTCGGCCAAGGTGACAACTTTTGGGGATTTTATGTTCAATTCAAAATCCAATCTAATTAGTTTCAAATTAACATTAACCTAAATGATTTCAACTCATCAAATGAATCAAAAACAAAAAATTCCAAGAACTCCAAACACATCACACATTCGGCCAACACTTCCAATTTGGGCAAAATTGATCCAATCACATTTTGTTGAAATTGATCATATCAATCTTCAATATAACATATATTAAGCATGCTTAAACATCCAATTTTATAAAATCATGCTCAAATCCAAAATACCCAATTTTAAGCCCTACATTTTTCATGCTTGAACCTATAGCTCTTGATGCCATTGTTGGTTCAAATCTAGGTCCCATGATCAAACAAGACATGAAAAACATGCATGAATAAACCAACGAAGATAGCGGAATACTTACATTGGTTGGTTGAGTCGAATCGAAGACGAATGAAGCCAAAAACGCACTGCCATGGACGCCCACTGCATGCAGTCCACTGTCTTCTGTCTTCAGTTTTTGAGCTGTGAAATGGAGCTCCTAATTTCGTCGGATGGATCCCGGCTCATGGTCGAACCTCCCTACCACCTTCGCAAGACTTGTAAGTGTGCTAGCACTTGAATTTTCACCATGAAAATCCACTCTTGGCTTCCCTATTGCTCACGTTTTTCTAGTTCAAAACTAGTGAGTATATTCAGTTTTGGGCGTGAGGAGAAGGAGAGAAAGTGTGTCTACACATTTTCTATTTCACTTCTTGCCTTTTTGTTTCAAAAAACGTGAGAAAGAAAGAGAAAAGCAATGATGAGATATGATTTAACCAAAATGAATTTTTAATTAAAAACCCTTCAAAAACCGTGAAAGGTTTTTCCCTCCAAAAAAATTCATTAATGGCATCATCATCACACATTGAGAATAGAGACAATGTATCATCCCATAAAGGTGACTAGATACATCCATCATCTATTCGTGTCATGTGATGAGATATCGCGATGTGATTTGCGGATACCACTCGTTTCAAAATACGAATGTGTCCGCAAACACTTTCGGGCTCGGTATCGCTAATTCCCGAATTAACGCATTTCCGTCGCGACGAGAATTTAATTTCGCCTAGCGAAATTACTATTCAGATCGCTAACGAATTAATTCTAAATTAATTCGTTCGCCCGAATTAAAATCTAATTTTAATTCCGCGTCGAAATCTAATTTCGTTTAATATATCGAATATATTAATTTACCGATTAATTCCAATTAATCGTTATCTCTCTCTAGACGATATTTTATCCTAGATAAAATATCTCCGTAATTAATCATAGATTAATTTTCTCTCTCTTCAATATAATCCCAGATTATTCAAGAGTGCGAGTTGTGCGTCATCGTTGGATTATCGGGAAGCGACCCATGAGATCCCCGGATTAGCTGGCAGTAAATACGGTCGTCGGAGTATCCGAATCACGTACGTACCAAGTACTACGTTCTACCGATTTACAAGACAAGGTCGACTCCTAGCAAAGCACCAAGTCTACCCAATTCTCCGGACATATCCATTTAAGAATATCAAAGATCTGTATCAAGCGTAGTATACTAATGTATTGTGCATATCGGCCCAGTATCGGATAGTCACGTGCTAGGGCTGGAGCTGGATAAGTGTCTCCCCCGTCCGAAGCATATGTCGGATATCTGGTAACATAGTCTCTATAATCGGATATTCATGACCTGGTCACAATATCCCGATTGGTTGCGCAACACTCAAGAGCACTAGTACCGTATCCTGCTCGACATCATCTCCACTATGACTGAAGTGATACTTCCGTCTCGACATCACACCCAAAACACTACGACTCTCTGATAAACCCAGAAGTGGTGTACGCAGAACCGGTTAAAGCCTGTACCAGCAAGACCAAAGTTTATCGATTATCGTAAGTATTAGCGATGCAAGTCTCAGGTTAAGACTATACACACCTACCTTGATTTCGGCCTCCCATAGACACATAGTCATAATACCAATGGGATTCCGAGGGGTCTATCCAGAGTGAAGCTGTTTCCCATACCATCGGTGAAACACGACCTCCTATCGCACTTGCATAAGTCTCCAACACTTATATATATGAGAACTATGCCGTTGTGCCCTCACAACGCGCACAAGTGCAATACTAGCCTATTCCGCATTATCGATGTCCAGTCTCGATAATACTACGGCTAGGGATATTTAATGATTAATCAATCGGGGACTGATACTGTCTCATATCATTCTCAGTCCAGGAACTAATCATAGGGACCTCTCTTCATTTATATATATATGGTGATCTAATCACAAATGATGAGAGTGCAATTTCCTTGTCATATAGTTAATTTACTACAACAACACAATGATCTGTGCAAATAGTGATGCTATGGGTCATTTTGTCCAACAAATCACACACTCATGCTTCCCACTGATCACGATTTTAACAGAAAACCAGTGAAGTTTTGCCCCTTGGGCGTGTGAAGAAGAAAGAGATGAAGTGAGAGAGAGATTTGTGTAAATTGTTTTTGTTAAGCAAAAAATGGTAATATATTTTCCAAAAACAAATACCAAATTTTTCCCTCCAAAACCAAAGCCATAAATGCCAACCACACACATCAACTCACATCAACTTCCATCAATCAATGAATAGTGACTAGCGTCAATCACTCAAAGTGAAAGGCATCTATCACTTGATTGACGAATGATGTGACGCTAGATGCGATTAGTGATTTGACGCTTGATTTGATTTGCGTGCCGCACTCGAATTCGAAATGTGAATGCGCTCGCAATTAATCTCGGGCTCGGGTTCGCTAATTCAAAATTAATGAATTTTCTGTTGCATCTTAATTAAATGATTAAGCCTAGCGAAATCACTATTCACGTCCATAACGAATTAATTCTAAATTAATTTGTTCGCCCGAATTAAAATCTAATTTTAATTCCGCGTCGAAATCTAATTTCGTTTAATATATCAAACATATTAATTTCTCGATTATTTCTAAATTAACCGTTATCTCTCTTTTAATGATATTTTATCCCAGAGAAAATATCTCCGCAATTAATCTCAGATTAATTTTCTCTCTCTTCTAATTAATCCCAGATTAATTTAGAGTGCGAGTCATACGTCATCGGTGAATCTTTGGGAAGTGACCCACGAGATCCCCAAATATTTTGGTAGTAAATTCGGTCGTCGGACTATTCGAACACGTAAGTACCTCGTACTTCGTTTATACCGACTTACAAGACAAGGTTGGCCTCTAGCAAAGCGCCTTGCCTACCCAATTCTCCAGAATATCCTTACAGGAATAAATGATCTATATCAGGCGTAGTATAAGTAGTATTGCGTATTTCTGTCCAGTATTGGATGATCACGTGCTAGGCCTGGGGCTGGAATTGTGTCTGCCCTGTACGAAGCACATGTCGGATGTCTGGTGACTAGTCTCTATATCGGATAAACCTGACCTTGTCATTTTATCCCAATAGCTGCAGCATTTAAGAGAACCAGTCCCGTATCCTACGTGACCATCATCTCCACTATGACTGGAGTGATACTTCCGTCTTGACATCACACCCAACACACTATGATTCTCAATATACCCAGTATTGGTGTACACAAGACCTTTTAAAGCCCTGGACGACCGCAACCAAAGTATGTGACAACTTGTCACTTGATTGATTGAGTGATGTGAATAGTGATGTGAGTGGTTGATAGCATTTAATGTCATTTGGAGCCAAATTTTGTGTTGAATTTTGTAAATCTTTTTACAAAATTTGGTATATGTTTTTAATTTATTTTAGAAATCAATTTCAAATAACACACAATTCCTCTTTCTCTCTCCTTGACTTACGGTTTTGGGAGCCAAAACTTCTTCCTCTCTCTCTCGGCCAAATAGGCCATTTCTTCTCCAAAAACCTTCTGGTTTTACCTGAATGGCAAGAAGAATATAAGGGATTTTTGTGGCAAAAATTCCTAAGTGCTAGCACACCATTTGAGTCTTGAGAAGGTCATAGGGAAACCGCACATGTGAGCATGGAATTTCAACTAAAGCTTGGAGCTTGGAGAAGGACCATTGCCTAAAATTTGGAGCACCAAATTCAGCTCACTGCCGAGAGCTTCTAGGAGGGGCATGAAGATTTTTGTTCTTCATCGCATCGTTCAACCGCTCGATGTAAGTATTCCGCAAATTCCTCGATGTATTCACATGTTGTTTTATGCTTGATAATCGATCATCGGGACTTAGAGATTTCCCAACAATGGTATCAGAGCGAGTAAAAGCATGAAACTTGAATTTACGGTTAAAATTGGGTAAAATGTATTTGAGCATGATTTGATGAAATTGGATGATTGAGTATGCTTAAATGTTGTTTAATTGAAGATTGATTGGATCAATTTCATGAAAAATGGTTTGGAACAATTTTGCCCAAAATCTAAGGCTTGGCCGAGAATATTGCCCTAAAATGTCTTGGTGATTTTTTGATTTTTGATTCATTGGATGAGTTGGAAACATGTTGGGAATGTTGATTTAATGTTGAATTGGATTTAATTGGATTGAATTCGAATTGGACATAAAATACCCCACATTGCCGAGACTAGGAAGCATGTAAAATGGGTTTGATTTTTGATCAAATTGTGTTGGACACTAATTGATGTAAATGAGCATGATTAATTAGGCTAATTGGTGTTTTGGAAATATTGATTTGGGTGATTAATTATGGCATTACACTTTGAATAATTAAATTGTGAAATTGGAATTTTGGTAATTTAATTATTTAGGCTGAAATTGGATTTGGCCATGAAAAGTTGTAATTGAGCTTATTGGACTTGGTTGTACCAATATGGGTTTAGGCTAAATTGGTTGGATCCAATTGGGCCCAAAATCGGTCCCATAAAGTCCAAATGCGACTAATGAACCTTTAAAATTTTAATTGGGCCTAATGGGCCTAAATTGATTTCTAGGCTTATGGGGTTATTCCTTGATTGGGCTTTGGTTATTGGGTTTGACCCAAGTTGACCAAAAGTCCACGCCTTAAGAAATTAATTAAAAGCCCATTGGACTTTAATTAAATTAACATTGGATGTTAATCGGGCTTTGAAACCCGTAATGATTAAATTTGGAATTTAAGTCGTAAAGGTTTATTAATAAAGTGTAATGTTTAATTTGGAATTAAATAGTGAATTAATATTAAATACATATTAAATTGGATTTAATGTTGTACTTTAATTTAATTCAAGAATTCGTACTTTGAGTACTTATTCGCATAACGAGTTGGACTCGCGCAAAATCAAATCGTTGTTTGAACATTGGATGGTCATTAATTATCAGATTAATTAATTGAATTAGATTGATTGATAACATGCTTGTGTGAATACATGGTTGTGATGCATGAATAATGTATATCGGATGGATATTAGATGGGTGGGGCAATTTTGGAAATTGTCGTAATAAATTTAGAATTTATTAATTGGACCTGCGTGTCCAGCCTATTACCTCCTTACTCTTTGTATTTATCTTCTCACCTATTCCCCTCAGTTTAAATGAGGTTTCTTTAGAAGTGTTATGTAATTGGGTAGAAGTAATACTTGTGCTAGCGGGAGAGAGGAAATGGAGAGATTTGATCTAGGATCAATGTGTAAAGTATACATCCGCATATCATTATTATTTATTTACACGCCTTATTATTTGTTTAGAATGCATGTTAAAGGTGTATGATGATGAGACCTTAACAATGATAATAAATTGGTTGCCAATTTGCACGTGAACAACCCTCACATAATATTAAGCATTTTTCCTTCCATTGAGTGATTCTTACTCAAGATCTAAGACTGGCATTGGTTTGTTGGCCAAAGTCAAGGCCTTTGTCCGTCGAGGATGTGTTTGAATCACGAGAGCTTTGTTCCATATCGGTGTCTTGTCCATGTTGTGGTTTGTTGGCCAAAGTCAAGATCACTTCTTGTCCATCGAAATTGATTACGAAGCTTTCCAAGGTCAATGGTTCACGCTTAACTGGGATCACTAAGTTTGTTGTGCCAAAGCCAATGCTTAGTTGATTCAGAGGAAAAAGGTTAGGCAATATATTGGATATATTGGCATATATAAGATATATGTTTCAGACTTGGATGTCCACCTACTGGATCTAGGAATTGGATGAGATCCAATTAATCTTAGAGATTTACCTAGTTAATTATCATACAATTTGTTGGCCAAAGTCAAGATTGTGTGTTATTTAACGGGATCCCAGCCCACTAGGAAATAAGGTTTCCTGAGTACTCCATAGAGGGTTAGAGGCTCGCCGAAAAATAGTGGGAGACAAGTATTGAATTTGCAATATTCGTTTAGTAACTTGCCATACGCGCTCATATCCATATATTTCGTCAAATAAATTATTTACTAGTTGGACTAATATTTAATGTTGTTTTAAATAAAACAGTTGGACTGTATTCAAACTAATTCATTATAGTTGATCATATAATTGGATTATAGTAATCAATATATTTGAATTAAGTAAACTATTCAATTAATAGTTGATTTTATAATTGGATTATAGTAATCAATATAATTGAATTTAACCAATAAATTATTGTTGATTATATTGTTGGACTATAGTAATCATTATAATAAATAGTACCTAAATCTTTGATTAAATGGTTGGACTATTAGAATCAAGATAAATTGAAAGATTTGCATTTAAAACATAATCCTTGTGAAAATGTATTTAAATGGTTAATTTTCGAATTGGGAATAAAATTTGAGGATGGTCCTGGAAACTAATAAGTTACTTTATTTGATAAAATAACATATTAGGCCTAAGCTCGGAGTTAAGCAAATAGTAGAACATAATCTTTGGAAGATTTATGTGATGATAACTTTAGTGCTTAATCTGTTATGCTTGCCAAATAGACTACTTAATTTCTTAATCAGAACTAAGGATTAGATCCTTAAAGTATGATAATGAAATTGAAGGATCTTCATATATCTATTTTTAGATCTTTGAAATACTAAATTGCAATAGTAAACTCTTGGAGAGTTAATTGGCTATACTCAAGGAGATAAAGCCGAAGTTTGCAATAAGGCAAGAAGCGCAAGGCGCACCTTACTTCGACATCCAGAAGGCCAAGGCTAGGCCGAATGCTTCTGAGATGTAGAAAAAGGCAAAGGCAATATCATTATAGTCTTCTGGGAATATAAAGGACATATCCCAAAATGTGGCAAACGGGATCGCGAAAGCGTGACTGCCGTTTGGGCAAAGCAGACATGAAGGAATTGAAGACGAGCAAAGCTCTGACTTCAAATATGTTTGTTATAAATATGTTCACTGCTAGTATTAAAATTGGATTTTAGATACTTAGTGTGATACATAAATAAGTGATGATGTGCAGAATCTGCTATGAGCAGGATACTGACTTCAGTTGAGATTTATCTGCGAATCGGAAACGGGATGAAAATCGTTGTTTTAACCGTAGAGACCTAAGTTTAGGAACTACCCTTCGGGTGTGTACTTAAATTAGGAAACTGTTAGAATGTAACTAGTTTGACTATGAACATTATCTCTATATCAGAGTATAATCCGTTGCGGGTATACCTTTATATTCTAGAACACTAAAGTGTTTTATTTTATAAAGATGATATTGAGATAAACACATTAGATGTGAATAACATCATTTATATTTTGAATATAAATAAATCTCAGACATATAATCTGACAAACAAATAGCTCAAACTTAGTTAATCAGTTGAGACTTATATGTGGCATTGATGTCTGGGACACAATTAGACAAGACTCGTATATCCACACTTTTGAAGAGTGAGTACTAGGACTAATTTGATTCCAATCAAATAAAGTCTACGAATCTAGTTCATTAAGCAAAGTGCTTAAAACACTATTTACTTGGTAAAAGTGCAAATGCCACCGATCTGTTAGCCCTAGTTCATAGTGAAGCAAGTGGGCCCATGTCTAGCTAGGCTAGAGGTGGATATGAATATTTCATGATCTTTACGGATGTGGCATCGCGTTATGGTTATGTGTTTCTTTTGAAACACAAATCGGAAACGTTTATAGTTTCGACACGAAGTAGACAAATAGATCAGCTAAAGTAATAAACCATCATGGTTAGACCATGATGAAAATACTTAAGCAATAAGTTTCTTAAATACTTGAAAGAGTATAGTATTCTTTCAATGAGGACTCCTCCCAGAACACGTCAGTTTGACAGTGTGTCCGAATGGAGAAATCGAATTTTATTTGACATGATAAGGTTAATCATGAGTCACTCTGAGCTACCATTTCCTTCAACGGATACGCATAAACAGTGCAGAACTTATTTAGAATAAGGTTCCATAAAACTCTATTTGACAGACTTCATATTAGATATGAACAGGAAAGAAACCGGGTTTCTCATTCCTGAAGATTTGGGAATGCTAGGCATATGTTTGGATGATACCAAACTAGAACCCAAATAGGATAAATGCCAAAGTTGTAGGTTATCCTAGGGAAACCAAAGTATAGTTCTTATATATCTCACAAGAGAATAATGTAATTGTTGCTCACCATGCGGTTTTCCTGAGAGGAATACCTATATGCAGTGGTAAGTGGGAGGAAAGTAAAACTCGATGAAAATCAGAGTAATACTGTTCCAGGCACCGATTCCTTAATGGAACACAAATAGTTCATCAAAGATGAAACTATACCAGTAATCTTCAAATACACAAGAACCGCATAAGTCGGAGACAGTCATAAGACAACCTGGGGTATGGGTTTCTGATCTCACCTCATAAAGATGTCAATCTTTTTGAGGAACATTAACTGACTACGTATGAGGAAGTGATACAAGGTATCGACTCCCTATTATGGCAAAGTGCCATGAATCCGAAATGGATTCCTTGTATACTAACTATGTTTGGTCACTAGTTACTGTACCGCAAGGCATTGTGCCTGTTGGTACTATATAAGTCTTCAAGGAAGACATACATGGAAGGCAACAAACCAACATACAAAGCTAGGCTTGTAGTGGAAAGGTATCGTTATCAATATTGTGTTAATTACGACGAAACCTTTTACCTGTTGCCACGGTAATTCCATTTGGATAATGCTTGCTAATGCTGCATCTTTCATTTATGAAATATGACAGCTGAACGGGAAAATCGCTTTCCTTAAATGGAAACCTTTTGGAGGATGTTTACAACATCTTGTCAGTTTTTTCGTACCAAAACTAGCAAACAAGGTTTGCGGTTATTCGATCCATGGATAGATTGAAGCAAGCATAGCGTTCTTGAAATTATCGTTTTGATGTAATCATAATGGTGTATGATTTAATTCAAAAACGAAATGATTCTTGTGTATATAAGAAGGTTAGTGGGAGCGCACTGACAATGAATGTCTTAAATAATGATAATATGTCATTTCCTGGAAATGATATTCCATAATACAATCGGTGAAAGGTTGGCTTTCGAGAAAATTCTCCGTAGAATTCTTGGGAGAAACAACCTTTATTTTAGGAATAAAGATCTACTGGGATAGGTTTAAAGTTGTTGAAAACTCTCCTAGAAATCGTACATTGAAAATTGTAAGCGACCTGGTGTCTCATACGCTTTGAGCATATGGAGTCACAATCGGGCCAATCTGTTGGATAATATGACCCATAGCGTCACTATTTGCACAGATCATTGTGTTGTTGTAGCAAATTAACTATGTAACAGGAAATTGCACTCTCTTCATTTTGTGATTAGATCACCATAGACATATAAATGAAGAGAGGTCTCTATGATTAGTTCCTGGATTGAGATGATATGAGACAGTATCAGTCCACGAAGGATTAATCATTAAATATCCCTAGCCGTAGTATTATCGAGACTGGACATCGATAATGCGGAATAGGCTAGTATTGCACTTGTGCGCGTTGTGAGGGCACAACGACATAGTTCTCATATATATAAGTATTGGATACTTGTGCAAGTGCGATAGGAGGTCGTGTTTCACCGATGGTACGGGAAACAGCTTCGCTCTGGATAGACCCTTCGGAATCCCATTGGTATTATGACTAGGTGTCTATGGGAGGCCGAAATCAAGGTAGGTGTGTATAGTCTTAACCTGAGACTTACATCGCTAATACTTACGACAATCGGTAAACTTTGGTTTTGGTGGTGGGGGATCTTAACTGGTTCTGTGTTCACCTCTTCTGGGTTTATCAGGAATCGTAGTGTATTGGATGTGATGTCGAGACGGAAGTATCACTCCAGTCATAGTGGAGATGATGTCACGCAGGATACGGTATTAGTGCTCTTAAGTGATTGTGCATCCAATCGTGATATTATGACCAGGTCATGAATATCCGATTAATAGAGACTAGTTACCAGACATCCGATATGTGTTTCGGACGGGGCAGACACTTATCCAGCCCCAGCCCTAGCACGTGATTATCTGATACTGGGCCGATACGCACAATACATTAGTATACTACGCTTGATACAGATCTTTGATATTCTTTGATGAATATGTCCGGAGAACTTGGGAAGACTTGGTGCTTTGCTAGGATTCGACCTTGTCTCGTAAATCGGTAGAACGTAGTACTTGGTACGTACGTGATTCGGATACTCCGATGACCGTATTACTGCCAGATTATCCGGGGATCTCATGGGTCGCTTCCCGATATCCACCCACCGATGACGCACAACTTGCACTCTTGAATAATCTGGGATTATATAGAAGAGAGAGAAAATTAATCTAGGATTAATTACGGAGATATTTTATCTAGGATAAAATATCGTCTAGAGAGAGATAACGATTAATTGGAATTAATCGGTAAATTAATATATTCGATATATTAAACGAAATTAGATTTCGACGCGGAATTAAAATTAGATTTTAATTCGGGCAAACGAGTTAATTTAGAATTAATTCGTTAGCGACGTAAATAATAATTTCGCTAGCCGCAATTATTCGATTGAATTAACGTCGCGACGTAAGCTCGGTATTTCGGAAATATCGAACCCGAACGCGTGAGTGCACGTGGGCCCACTTTCATTTGGAAACGTGTGGGGCCCACATGACACATGTCATTTTATGCATTATTTTATTCTAATGCATTGCATGGTGATAGTGTACAATACACTCAATGGTCTTGCATGGAGTTTGAGTGTTTGACACTCTAAACCATTGCATGATTTGTGTCATAAATTTATTATCAATTTAATAAATATTATGGCATAAATATAAATTGATTTTTGGTAAATCATTTTCAACTTAACACAATTTCATCTCTCTCAAAACTCTCTCTTCTCTCACGCCCAAATGAAGAAATTCTTGGACTGGTTTGGAACCAGAAATGGCGTGGACTTTAGGGAAGCAAAGAGTGATTTTCATGGTGAAAAATCAAGTGCTAGCACACTTACAAGTCTTGCGAAGGTGGTAGGGAGGTTCGACCATGAGACGAGATCCATCCGAGGAAGCTAGGAGCTCCGTTTCTTCACTCAAATTTCTGTTTTGCAGGGACAGTGGACTGTTGCAGTTTGGCGTGAAGGGCAGTGCGTTTTTGGACTTCATTCGTCTCCAAATCGACTCAACCGATCAATGTGAGTATTCCGCTACCTCCGTTGATGTGTTCACGCATGTTTTCATGACTTGTTTGATCTTGGGACCTTAGAATAAACCAACAATGGCATCAAGAGCTAATGTTGCAAGCATGAAATTTGTAGGGTTTAAATTTGGGTAAACTTGTTTTGAGCATGATTTGAATGAATTGAATGTTTGAGTATGCTTATAACATGTTTAATTAAGGTTTGATTGGATCAATTTAATGAAATAATGATTGGATCAATTTTCCCCAATTGATGGAGCTTGGCCGAATGGTATAAGGCATTTGGAGATTTGGAATTTTTTGATTTTTGATTCATTGGATGAGTTAGAATCATGTAGGATGATGTTAATTTGAAATTAATTGGATTGAATTTTGAATTGAACAAAATCCCTAAATTCCTTATGTTGGCCGAATCTACAATGCCCTTTAATGTCTTGGTAATTTTGATTTTATGAACATTGGATGTGTATGAAATCATTCGGGAAGTTAATACGTTGTCGATTGTGTAATTAATCGGATTGATTCAAATCGGACAAAATAACCTTCCTTGGCCGAGACTTAGAAGCATGTAATATGGGTTTGATTTTTCATTATGTGTGTTTGACATGTAATAATGAATTAAGTATGATTAATTGGACTAATTTAGTGTTTTGGAAATGTTGATTTAGTTGATTAATCATATAATGCACTTTTGGTAATTTTGGAAATTAGAATTTAAAGTTGTAGTTGGGCCTATTGGGCTTGATTTATCAAGTTTGGTTTAGGCCAAATGGATTGGATCCAATTGGGCCCAAAACCTTAACCATAAAGCCCAATTGCGACTAATGAACCTTTAAAGTTCAATTGGGCCTAATGGGCCAAGATTGATTTATGGGCTTATGGGGTAAATCCCGGATTAGACTTTGGTTATCGGTTTGACCCGAGTTGACCAAAAGTCCACGCCTTAAGAAATCAATCAAAAGCCCATTGGACTTTAATTGAATTGACGTTGGACGTTAATCGGTCTTTGAGACGCGTTACGATTAGATTTGGAATTTAAATCGTAAAAGGTTTATTAATATAAAGTGCAATGTTTAATTTTGAATTGAATAATGAATTAGTATTAAATACATGTTAAATTTGATTTAATGATGTAGTTTAATTTAATTCATGAATTCGTACTTTGAGTACTTATTCGCAAAAACGAGTTTGACTCGAACAAAATCAAATCGTTGTTTGAACATTGGATGATCACTTAATTATCAGATTAATTAATTTGATTAGATTGATTGATAGCATGCTTATGTGTGTGAATACGTGGTTGTGTTGAATGAATAATGCATATCGGATGGATATTAGATGGTGGGCAATTTTAGAAATTGTTGTAATAAATTCGATTTATTAAATTGGACCTGCGTGTCCAGCCTTATCACCTTCTTTCTCTTTGTATTCTCTTCTCACCTATTCCCCTCTATGTATATGAGGTTTCTTTAGAAGTGTAGTGTAACGGGTAGAAGTAGTACAAGTGCTAGCTTGAGTGAGAAAGGGAGAGATTTGATCTAGGATCAATGTGTAAAGTATCCATCCGCATATCATTATTATTTTATTTCATACTCGCTTTATTATGTATTTAGAATGCATGTTTAAGGGTGTATGTGTTGGATAATATGACCCATAGCGTCACTATTTGCACAGATCATTGTGTTGTTGTAGCAAATTAACTATGTAATAAGGAAATTGCACTCTCATCATTTGTGATTAGATCACCATAGATATATAAATGAAGAGAGGTCCCTATGATTAGTTCCTGGATTGAGATGATATGAGACAGTATCAGTCCACGAAGGATTAATCATTAAATATCCCTAGCCGTAGTATTATCGAGACTGGACATCGATATGCGGAATAGGCTAGTATTGCACTTGTGTGCGTTGTGAGGGCACAATGGCATAGTTCTCATATATATAAGTATTGGATACTTATGCAAGTGCGATAGGAGGTCGTGTTTCACCGATGGTACGGGAAACAGCTTCGCTCTGGATAGACCCCTCGAAATCCCTTTGGTATTATGACTATGTGTCTATGGGAGGCCGAAATCAAGGTAGGTGTGTATGGTCTTAACCTGAGACTTACATCGCTAATACTTACGATAATCGATAAGCTTTGGTCTTGGTGGTAGGGGACTTTAAACGGGTTCTGTGTACACCACTTCTGGGTTTATCAGAGAGTCGTAGAGTATTGGGTGTGATGTCAAGACGGAAGTGTCACTTCAGTCATATTGGAGTTGATGTCACGCAGGATACGGTACTAGTGCTCTTGAGTGTTGCGCAACCAATCGGGATATTGTGACCAGGTCATGTATATCCGATTATAGAGACTATGTTACCAGACATCCGATATGTGCTTCGGACGGGGTAGACACTTATCCAGCCCCAGCCCTAGCATGTGATTATCCGATACTGGGCCAATATACACAATACTTGTTAGACATTGTGTCCCATTGCGTCACTGTTTGTAAATGATATTGTATTATTGTACAAAATTAACTATGTAATAATGAAATTGCCTTTTGTTATTT
>SKCR01024613.1:0-19677 GCA_019454045.1 Zanthoxylum bungeanum
TTGGGTATGCTAGGCATATGTTTGGATGATACCAAACTAAAACCCAAATTGGATAAGTGCCAATTGTAGGTTATCCTATAGATATCATAAGTATAGTACTTATACAACTCACTAGAGAACAATGTTATTGTTGCTCGCCATGCGGTTTTCCTAAGAGGAATACCGATATGCAGTGGTAAGTGGGAGGATAGTAAAACTCGATGAAAACGGAGTAATAATAACTGTTCCAGGCACCGAATCCTTAATGGAACACAAATAGTTCATCAATGATGAAACTATTACCATTAATCTTCGAGTACACCAGAACCGCGTAAGTCGGATAGAGTCAGAAAACAACCTGGGGTATGGGTTTCTGATCTCACCTCATAAGGATGTCTATCTAATGAGTTAAACCAACTGACTACGTATAAGGAAATGATACAAGGTATCGACTTCATATTATGGCAAAGTGCCATATATCCGAATGGATTCCATGTATATCAACCAGTTTGGATACTAGTTGAGTACCACAAGCATTGTGCCTACTGGTACTATAAGTCTTCAAGAAACGTACATGGATGGCAACATACCAACGTATAAAGCTAGGCTTTTAACGGAAAGGTATCGTTATCGACATTGTGTGATTACGATTCAACCTTTTACCTATTGCCACGGTAAATCCATTTGGATAATGCTTGCTGATGCGATCATGGGTTCTTGGAATTATCGTTTTGATGTAATCATAATGATTTATGATTTAATTCAAAACGAAAATGATTCTTGTGTAAATAAGATGTTAGTGGGAGCGCACTGACAGTGGCTGTCCTATAAAATAATGATAATACGTCATTTCTTGGAAATGATATTCCCATAAAATAATCGGTGAAAGCTTGGCTTTCATGATAACGACTATGAGTCGTAACAACGGTACTATAAAAGTAGAACAACGGAACAGTGAGCTGGAAATATTCCAAGCAAACTAATTATACCGAATAAACAACAAATGCGGGTTATTGTTGCAGCTGAGGCAGCAATAGAAGCCATTTGGTCGATAAACAAATCTAATTAGATTAGATATAATTCTTTAGCAGCTGAGCTAGGCTCGAGCACAGGCTAAAGAATTAATGGTCTCATCAACGATCCAGATATATACTTCGACTATTCATCTGATTCGTTCGGATCATACATCGTGGCGATGTGATGATCGAATAAATCCATCAGACGATAATCATGAAAATCCGCTGACGAAAGTATTTCTCAGCTATTTGAGCCAACCGTACATAGTTCGGGTGTAAGACACTCGAGTGACTGGCTATAGGCCAAGTGGGAGATTGTTGGACAATTATGACCTATAGCGTCACTATTTGTACAGATCATGGTGTTGTTGTACAAATTAACTATGTGACATAGGAGATTGCACTCTTATCATTTGTGATTAGATCACCTAGATATATAAATGATGAGAGGTCCCAGTGATTTGTTCCTGGACGGAGAATGATATGAGACAGTATCAGTCCACGAAGGATAAATCATTAAATATCCCTAGTCAGAGTATTATCGAGATTGGACATCGATAAATACGTAAAAGACTAGTATTACACTTGTGCGCGTTTGTGAGGGCACAACGGCATAGTTCTCATATATTTGAGTATATGATACTCATGCAAGTGTAATAGGAGGTTGTGTTTCACCGATGGTACGGGAAACAGCTTCGCTCTGGATAGACCCCCGCGGAATCCCATTGGTAGTATGACTATGTGTCTATGGGAGTCTGCAATCAGGGTAGGTGTATTTGGTCTTAACCTGAGACTTGCACCGCTAATACTTACGATAATCGATATACTTTAGTTGAGGTCGTCTAGGGCTTTAACCGGTTATGTGTACGCCAATTCTGGGTATATTGAGAATCATAGTGTGTTGGGTGTGATGTCAAGACGGAAGTGTCACTCCAGTCATATGGAGATGATGGTCACGTAGGATACGGTATTAGTGCTCTTAAATGCTCGAGCTATCGGGATATTATGACTATGTCATGTTTATCCGATTATAGAGACTAGTTACCAGACATCCGACATGTGCTTCGTACGGGGCAGACACAATTCCAGCCCCAGGCCTAGCACGTGATCATCCGATACTGGATCGAAATACGCAATACTGTGTATACTACGCCTGATATAGATCTAATATTCCTGTAAGGATATTTCCGGAGAATTGGGTAGGCATGGCGCTTTGCTAGAGGCCAACCTTGTCCTGTAAATCGGTATAAACGTAGTACGAGGTACTTACGTGTTCGGATAGTTCGACCACCGTATTTACTGCCAATATATCCGGGGATCTCATGGGACCGATGACGTATGACTTGCACTTTATTAATCTGGGATTAATTTGATGAGAGAGAAAATTAATCTGGATTAATTACATGAGAGAGAGAATTAATCTGGATTAATTGCAGAGATATTTTATCTGGGATAAAAATTAATTAAAGAGAGAGAACGATTAATTTGGAATTAATCGATTAAAATAATAATTCGATATATTATACGAAATTGGATTTCGATGCGGAATTAAAATTAGATTTTAATTCGGGCGAACGAATTAATTTAGAATTAATTCGTTAGCGACGTGAATAGTGATTTCGCTAGGCGTAATCAATTAATTACGACGCGACGGAAAATTCGTTAATTCGGAATTAGCGAAACCGAGCCCGAGAGTGGTTGCGAGCGCATTCACATTTCGAATTCGAGTACGGCACGCAAGTCACATCAAGCGTCAAATCGCTACTCGCATCAATTGTCAAATCACTTGTCACTTTGAGTGATGTGACATGACATGTTGTCACTTTAATAAAGTGACTTGATGTGAATAGTAAAAGTGATGGTTGAAAAGGTGAAAAGCATTGATTGTCTTTTGCTTTTTTGACTTTTTGGAATAAAGAAAATGTTTAACTATATATATATATATATATATATATATATATATATTTGTTTTTGGAAAATAAATAAAAGATATATGTATTACATTTTATTTTCCCTCCTTTACAACATTCGGTCCTCTCTCTCCTAGGGAAAAGGCTCACGGTTTTTCCCTCATTTTTCTTCTCCCTCACACACGGCTTTGAGCCAAAAATTATTCTTCTCCATTTTGGTCACTGCCGACGCAAAAGAGAAGCAAGTGGGAGATGTTTTGTTGCAAAACAAAGGTGCTAGCACACACTTGGGTCAATACAAAGGTGATAGGGTAGTGAACACTTGAGCATGGAAAGCTTGAAGCTTGGAGCTTCAATGGTGACAACCATGGCCGATTCTTGAAGCATCAAAGAGGAGCAAAACCGAGCAGTCCACAGCCTTGGAGGGTCACTGCCGAACTACTTGGAGGAAGAAAATGGCTTGTGTTCTTCTTCGCATCAAAACCGACCATTGTGAGTATATTCCGCACCTCCTATGTTGTGTATTCATGCATTTTCTTGCTTGATTTTGTTGATCTTGGGACCTTATAAGAATTCAACAGTCAGCAAGTCAACCGAGTCAACATGCCACGTCATCATCAGCCAATCACAGCGTGACACGTGTCGAAATCTTATGGTTCCGACGGTCGCCGCCCCACGTGTCGCCACGTCACCTTCCACACGTCAGCATGACGTAAGCAATGACGTCATGAACAGTGCCACATCATCAGCGTGACATAAGCAATGACGTCATGAACAGTGCCACGTCATCGGATAAGATCTGATCTCTTAGCCGCCTCGCCACGTGTCAAGCCGTCATTGAGCCACGTTTCACTGTACCCAGCGTCGCGACGCTGAAGGCCTGGGCGTCGCGACGCTGGAACCTTATCAGTGCCTATAAATTGAGCTCGAGATTTCAGAATTCATTGTACATTCCTCTCTCTTAAATTCTTCTTAAAGAGAGAGCTTCTCTCTCTACAATCTTTAGTTTTTAGTTTTTTTTTATTTTTACTTTTACTTTTGTAAATAATTTTAATTACTTTTTGTAATAATAGTAATTTAATTTTTACCTTTTACTTTTTACAGTTTTTACTATTTACCATGAGAAGGTAACTTCCCAGCTAGGGTGAAAGGTAATTCTTTTACTGTTACTATTTAGATTAATCTCCCTTAAAAATAATATATTTACTATTTAAAATATTGACTTAAAAAGGATACCGCTATATTGGTCGGTTGGTAAATTAATTTTAATCTGGTTTAAACCTGACTAATAAAGGATACCGCCAGATTGGTCGGTTGGTAATAAAATTCTTATTCCGCCTTTATGGCTAGTTATTTTGGTTCCGCCTTTATGGCTGGTTATTTTGGTTCCGCCTTTATGGCTGGTTGGATTTAATTTGACTTAATCAGGTTACCGCCTATATGGCTGGTTGATAATAATCACAAGTTTATATATTATTTTACTGGGAGATATCTAAATAAGTAGTAGTAGAAGTAATTCCTTTTACCTTAGCATTTTATTGTAATTTACTTCTCAACTTTTATTTTATGTCTTTTAATTTTATGTCTTTTAATTTTAAGTCTTTACTAGTCCTAGTTATGTGTTAGTTATCTAGGGGTTGTGATGATTTTTAATATCACCGGTTATAAGGATTATTTTATAGTTTGGATAATTTAAATGTTTACTTATTAAGTCTTAGGCTTAATGCTTCTTATTGTCTGATCACCAATAAGATTGATGTGGTAAATCTAAAATGAACTAGACATAGGGATTTTAGGTTTTAGCCTTAGACTTAATAGCCCACGATCTTCCTTGAGGATAGATAACCCTTTAATAGATTTCCTTACAGGATAGGAATATACCTGTCGGGCGGGGGTAGCCATAATTGGAACTTAAGCTTAATGAATCCAGATAATTGGTTGACATAGACATATGGTTCAATTGGGTTAAACTGGATATTTGTGTCTGACCATCGACATAGGCTTTTGCATAATTTAGTGTTCCAGGTTAGTAAACTGATTTATTACACAAACATAAAATAATCACTTCATCTTTTAAATGATATTAGAATGATTCACAACCCTAGATCTTTGTGTCTTTTGTTATTTTCCTTAGTATTTTCTTTTATCTTTTTATTTACTTATTTTGCAAAACTACAATCAACAAAATCAATCAAACAATCATTCTCTTCTCCATTTAATTAGATATTTTTAAATAAATAGATTCAACAATTAATAACAACAGTAGGAATTAAGTCCTCGTGGGATCGATATTTTTATACTACTTGAACGATACGTGCACTTGCGTTATACGTGTGTGTTTACGCCGGTCAAGTTTTTGGCGCCGTTGCCGGGGAATTATATTTCTTGAGTTGTTAATTTTGAAAGTATCTATTTACTTGTATCTAATTTTCTTTATTTTTATCTGTAATTTTTATTTCTTTCTTTTATTTTTCAGGTGGTTGAAAATGGAACACTACTGGGAGATTGAGAGATTACGAGTGTTACAAGAAGATACACCCCAAATCTGGGAGCAACCGTCCGATTTTCTGAGGCCTGTTGTACAGCCCAATGACTATCATTGGATGTCAGAACCAAGTAATACTACATTTGCTCAACAGAACTCAATGTGGAGATGTGACATATGTAATGGTAACCACCCAAACGATTATTGCGAGTACAACTACAATTCAAGGAGGCAGAACTATCAGAATCCTTCATGGTATGATGAGCCATCACATTTCACAGAGCCACATTTTCCATCTTATCCACCATCATCTACCTTTGATCTTTACCAACAACCAGAACCATCCGAGGAAGATCAATTGATTCACATGTTCAAAGAACATGGAGCTCAAATTGATGCACAAATTCAGAGTAACGCAGAATCCATACAAAGAATGACAGATCAGATCAGACAAATAATAGAAAAACAGAGCTACATACCTCAAGAACTATTTTCTAATGACACTTCAACAGAGGAGGAAGCTGAGGAGAATCAAGAACCAGAGGTATCAGTTCAGGAACCCGAACCGGCAAAGTCTCGATTTGATTTCTATTATTCAGATTCTGACGAGATGAAGCTGAAATATTTGTACCAACTGCATCAAAATTGGGGATGGAATTCTGTATCCTCAAAACGAAGATCTTGGAGATTCCATTGCACAAATGTTTGATGAAGATCTACCTGAGCCAATCATTTCACCCAGATCAGAGGATGAAGACCTAAAATCTGACATTTCTTTACATCCTCAGGTTGAAAATTTTGAAACATGTATTTCACAGATGACAGATGAAGAGCTGAATGCAGAAATTTTAAAATACATCTGTGAAGAAAAGGTGGAGCAAGAAGCAAAGCAAATGGAGGAGCAAATGTCTGACCTTAATAAAGATCCAGAGCATTTAGACTTAGTGTATGAGTGTCATACACAAAAGGATTTAAGTATGAAGTTAGTAATATCAAATAGTCCATAGAGAGCAAACAAAGTGGGTATTTAGACTTAGTGTATGAGTGTCATACACAAAAGGATTTAAGTATGAAGTTAGTAATATCAAATAGTCCATAGAGAGCAAACAAAGTGGGTATTTTGTTTGTGGTTTATCTATAGCTGCGGTCCATTATATATTTGTATTGCGGCCTTGATCCGGGATCATCCATGTAGAGACATGAGAATGAAGGCACCTTGTATGATGTGATCATATGAGACTAGACCCAGATGGAAATGACATTCTTTTAATATCCGTTAAACAAAGAAAGTCATTTCAATCTACTAGATGGTCATATATGGATTGATCTTAATCCTGAGTAGAGGAGTAGAGGAATATCTTTCTTAAGGGTTGATTCGGTGCTTGAACGATTAGAGCACTCAAGTCTTTATATTATGAAAAAAAAAGATTAAAATTCATATTGGTTATGAATATATCGTTCATTAGAGAATCAATAGTACTTAAGGTAAAAATAATCAGAGTGGTATAACGGACATTATGACCCGTCTCTAATTACGAGATGCTCGTGAAAGGTCAATTAGTATGTAGTGACTATATCGATGGACACCGACTTGGTTCGGCTTAATATATATTAACAGTGACGAGACTGCAGCTTTAGGTTTTTAGTGGAATAACTTAAAGTTAATATTCAGAATATTTAATTAAAGAATTTTAATTAATATTTCGAGAATATTGGAGCTGAGAACTGTAGGTACATTTGGTCCCCGTGTTAGTTCGTTACACTATAGGAATCCATGGAATAATTGAATGGTCCAATTATGAACTCACTTGAAAAATAATAAATAATTGAGAATTATTTATTGATATAATTATTAATTTGATTAATAATTATATAATGTCACACCTTGAAATTATATATTAAAGTGTTTAATATAAAGTTATTATATTAGTGAGTATTAGATAATAATTTAATATAAGATTTGATTTTAAATTAAATTTGATTTAATTAAAAATTAAAAATGTAATTTATATCATAATATAAGTTACATGTTAAATTTTAATTTCAAAATTAAATGATATTTGATATTGTATTTAATTTTTGAAATTAATAATTTTGTTGTGATAAAAATGTCATTGACCAATATTTATATGTGTGATTAGGGTTAGGGTTAATTTGTGAAACTTCTGAGGGCACGGGGCACAGGTCCCGGAGATTAGTCGAGGTGCGCGTAAGCTGGCCTGGACACCCCGGTTATCCAAAAAAAAACAAAAGTTAATTTGGTAAATGTATATTAAATTAACCTAAACCCTAAATATAAATAAAAAGGTTTCTCTCTACACAAACGAACCCTAGCCACTTTCTCATTCTCAATGAGATTGAAAATAAGAGGAAAGAGAGAAAACAAAAAGAGAAAATTTTCTCAAGAAAATTTTCATCAAGTGAGTTTATCCGAGCTCACCCTCACGGATTTCTGGTGGTGAGACATAACAAGGAAGATCGAGTGGTGGATCCGATCGTTAATAACATATGGTTCACGGCACTTATTCCTTCAGGTATTGCTCACGGCATTGTTCACATGCTTGTCACAAACTCACGGCAGAAGGTTTTAATTTGATCAAAGTCACGTATGATCATGGAATCACAAGTCATCATGCGTGAATAAATAATTGATAGTAATGGAAATCATACGGTCTGTAGCAGTCCACGCATGGAACATCCATGATCAAACGTGGGAAAACTGCACTTGTTACCTTGTGTGCGTGGCTGGTGCTTATTAAACATAAAGTGCGTGGCTCATATAGAGAAGAAGGCAATTGCAATGAGGATCATGTTGTTAAAGGATAAAATAATGGGAATTGATCAAAGCTGATCAACAATTGTAACGCACATCCATGATGAAAGCTGAAGGGTTACTGTCTCATGCAATTTTGTCACTCAAGTTACAGTAACAGGTTGTTCGGATCTAGATTTTTTGGTAGAAAAATTATGGATTAAGATGAGGAGAAAAGAAAAAATTTGATGTCGATCCCGGGTGCCTTAGCCGCTTCCTCTGCGCGAGGGAAAGCGTTTCCTACACCGTCCTAACTTACAGTCATGTTATGATATTTCAGTCTTGCTATAGCTTTGTGTATATGTTTTTCAGTTTCAACTTCCGAGTTCATTTTACTTCTTGGGTCAGGAAGCAGTGGTACCACGAATAAAGCAGTGAGGGTGTATGGTTTGGACTTGAGATCCATCCTTATTTTGAAACCCAAACGGGCAATACTTTGTTAGTAGGTACAGTTGTGTGACATGGTGTTATATGGCATCATGCTTCCGGGCTTATTGATAAAGTGCTTGAAACACTCTCATTTTTTTTACCACCTGTACATGATGTTGTACCTTGATACATTTGTGTGTATTTTGAATTTTGGTACGAAATTCTTTTAAGGAGGAAAGATGGAATGACCTTCAAATTTTCATAAGGTTATTATTGACTTTTTACTTAAAAGTCTTTGGTCAAATTTTGAATTTCTGACTTTATGGGTAAATTGATAAATTCTAATACGTTTGCTACAATTTTTGATCGACTAGAATTTGAGGGTTAGACTGATGTTTTCCAGCTAATTCTAAAGATTTTTCCTTCTAATTTATCTGTCTCACAAAACGTGAGCCATTTTAATTCTTTTTCTTCTTTCTTTTCTCTCTTCTTCAAACGCAAGTGAGAGAGAGATCCGACTGTATTCCATTAATTGAACTTGGAGATTTATAACAGTTTTTAGTATTTTCTTGGCAAACCAGAGCTCCATTTGCCGCGTGACCACCATCAGGAGACTTAGCTCGACAACGCGATCATTCTAACAGTGGCAGTGAGACAGCTCGCCGGAACGAGGGCCCCACATGCTACGCGCCACCATGTTTTGGGTAGAGTCTCCTCTTCGATGTTTCTGACGCGTTCGTCTAATAATTTCTTGCGATAATGATCCTGAACTCTAATCTTTATGTATTTGTCGTATTTTTGTTACACGTTTAATTTAACGGTTTTGGATTATTTGATTTATTGAGTTTTGAGTTTTGGATTGTTGTTTTCGGATTGCGGCCTTGATTGAGAAGTGTGATTAGGTGGTTATTATGGGCCCCGAAACGGCATTTGTGGTGTTGGATTGTAAGTGAATAGTTCGTGTTTTAAATGGAACCATGTTGATTTACCATTAGATTAATGCGGGTGTTTAATTTTTTTGCATTTTATATCTTAGGTTTCGAGATTTCACTTTTGGGTGATCTTTCCATGGTCACTGGTTCACGAACAACCCCATATTTCGTAAAACATGTTGTGTGAGTATAACGAGAGTTTTGTAGCTTTTAGAACAATGGAATTGGCTAAGTGCTTTAGGCATCGTTGTGAGATCGATTTTGTGTTTCGAGTGTGAGGTTGAAGTATGGATTCAGTACTCATCTTGATTGCAGTTTTAGATTATATATATCATTATTTTATGCCTATGAAAATAATATGAAAAGTGTTTTAATATTAGAAATGTTTTATGGAAATATAAAATGGCGCATTGGGCTGCACGATACGACCATTTTAAAATTTATTATTTTATTTTTATACATATCCGCATGATATAAATGTAAGTTAGATCGAACTTGGTTTGGTAATAATATTAAAAATGGATATATTAAAATTAGTACATGTGGTGCCCAATTGTGGCTCACATCATGGTTATTATATTATACCGTTGCGACATTTGCTTGTGTCGAGCCCTGTTTTTGCCTACCTTATTTACTTCGGTTGTCCCGTTGCGGCAACTGTTAAGCGACCTTGAGTGGTACTATTTGGACGGTGATGACGCGTCCATGGGTGAGAGTCTCGAACCTGCCCAGAGTTTATTTATTTAATCACGTTGTGACATTTGATCATGAAAAGCCCTTTATGGCATATGATGATGTTTGTTATGTGGCCTCGTTGTGGCACATTGATTATTCATGACTCTTATTTTGAGGTTACCGACTTTTGTTTGAGGTTACCGATCATGTGGCCATATGTGGCACATTGTTTGTTTATAGTACCAGTGTTGAGAGTCTATTTACGCAGCCCCGTGTGGCATTTCACTAATATATTTTTATTTAAGTGATTAATGTTTTCGATGATGTATATTTTGTTTATATTGATAAAATGTAGAAATTATAATTATTTCTTAATTCACATCCTTAACATTGTTTTATTGGACATATATATCTATATATCGTTACTAACCATGAAGGGTTTTGGTAAAACCAATTAAGGTGAGTACATTAATCCCTACTGAGCACGTGGTTTCGCTTTCAGATTAGATATTGGAGAGTTTTGGAGCTTTAGAGAGCAAGGAGCGGGTTTGATTCCTCGAGAGTGTTTAGATCGTGTTAATTAGCTTTCTTCTTCGTTTCTTCTTTCGGTGTTGGATTATTCCTAGAGGTAATTGACTTGTATTTGAGATTATCAGATTGTGTAGGTGTTTAGGCGATGCATTGCATAGTTGGACTATTATTTGAATTTTAATTATTTATCTCACGACATGTGTTCACATTTATCTGTGGGAAAATTTTGGATATTTTTCATATGATTTTATATTTTCTTTTCATTAAAGTCCCCGGGGCATGTTTTTGAGATTTTTACATTTTGATCCCTTTGACTAAGTCATGCTTTGACTTTTTAACCGATTTGGAGTGACTTTTGACTGATTTTATTATAATCAATACAAGAAATTATATTTTTTGTGGCGAAAATTTAGTGGATAAATAAATTTCGCCACTAAATGTAAACTTTTAGTGGCGAAATTATATTTGGCCATTAAAATTTAATTTTAGTGACGAAATATAATTTTTGCCACTAAAAATATCATTTTAGTGGCGAAATTAGTGGCAAAATTAAATTTCGCCACTAAAAGTTTACATTTTAGTGGCGAAATATAATTTCACCACTAATAATGAGATTTTTAGTGATGAAATTTTATTTTGCCACTAAAATTAAGTTAAAACAATCATTTTTAATGGCGAATTAATATATTTCGCCACTAAAACAATCATTAAATTTACTTTATTTATTTTCCCGATTTAATTCGTGACAAACAATACATTACTTCAAGAAAATTAAAATTCTAAATAATTATTAATTAATGTTTTATTAGGCAGATACCTAAAAAATTAGGCATTACTAAAATGTAAAGGATTTAAGTTACTGCCTGGTTCGCACCCTTCTTCAAAATTAAGCTGAAGAATTAGGGTTTGATGTAACAATCATTGAGCCAAAAGAAACACATCCTTGGCTGACTCGTTTAAGCTTATTCATGCAAGCCATGCAATGCTAGTCGTGATGGCGCGGCATTGATAAATTCTTCGTTGATGCAAGTCATCTAGGTTTTGGTATTGCAGTACATGGTTTCCATGGGCTGCTTTGAAATTACGAATGAAACAAACGCCAAACTAAAATAGACTCATTCAATTATTGATTTGTTAAATAATTAATATTATAAATATAATATTTATCGGATATAATATGCCCTAATCTCGTTCATGTTTGTCAAACTGAAAGATGTCAAAATATCTTTGTTAGCTAAGTTATCTAGAATTGGGTTAATAAGAATTTTTTTTATTATCTCGTCAAACACAAGTAGCCCCACCGTAAGTAAGCCATGAAAACTCATATAACTTTCCATCGTGCATGGCTTACTTAATAGATTAGAGCGTAAATATTATTGAACCTTTATTGGGAGTGAATGATGAAGCAATTAAACAATGAATCCATGTGATCAAAGGAATCAAATAGAATTGAGGAGACATAGTTTGGATAGATTTAGATAACCGAGTAAAATACTCCTATTATAATGAGGTCATCAGTAATTCTTTTATAAATAAGCAAAAGCATAATCCAAGCAGGGAGAGTGCCATATAGCTAGAAGAATTTTTATTTTATAGCTTGTCGTTAACTAATTAAATTCGAGAAGCAAACTAGCAATGAATAATTCGCATGAAGTTGAAAGACAGCAGCAGCAAGCAAGCACGGAACAAGAGCATATAATGCAAGTGACGAGGGAAGAAGGACTCGAACGGAAACCAGAACATGGTTTTGCTCATGAGCCTAGTATCGGCGACTCAGAACTGACATCTTTCTTGGGGCAAGAACATGATCTTGCTTGTGAACCCAGTATCAGCCATTCAACACTGATGACATCTTTCTGGGATCAAGAACATGATCTTGCTCGTGAACCCAATATCGACAATTCAAAACTGACATCTTTCTGGTCAATCTCTGAGAAAGATCAACTGACATCTTTCTGGTCTTTCTGGGAGCAAGAACGTGATCTTGCTCGCGAACCCAGTATCAACCGTTCAAAATTGACATCTTTCTGGTCTATCTGTGACCATGAGCAACTGACATCTTGCTGGTCTTTTTGGGAGCAGGAACATGATCTTGCTCTTGAACCCAGTATCGATTATTCAAAACTGACATCTTTCTTGGAGCCAGACGACTCATTCTTGACACCGTGGTACTGGAGTGACAACATATCAAGAGGTTGTAACTCAAAGATTGGAGAGGCAGAGAAACAGCAACGCATGCATTTTGAACCTGGTTCATACTTCAGTTACAATGTGAGGATTTTACTCATCCTTATTGTGTTGTTACATCATTTTTTGGTTGTTGGTGTTGCAGTTAATAGAATAGCTTGACTAATGTGTTTTTCTTATCTCCACCTTGCAGCTGTTTAATGTGGTGGAACTGAAAGTAGAATCAAAGATACCCAAATCCCCAGAAGTTTAAGTTTCTTTTATTTATTTTTTCCTATTTCTATTAATGAGCAAAGTTACCGTCTAACAAAAAAATAACTTTTTGAGCAATATACTTATGTTAAATACAACTATTATAAATAAATATTAATGACTTAATCTGCGTGCCCTATATATTAATTGAATTAGTGACTTCATTTAGCTATCCAAAATTTGCTAATCTACTTGCCAAATCAAAGAGTATCTCTGGTCGAATCACGAACAATCTCATATATGGTATAACATTCTCGAGAATGAACAGGAAAATGATGCACCATTCCGAAAAATTTTACTGTCTGTTTTATTTAACTTCTTGAAGGAAATGAATGTTGTGCTGCAAGACCGAAGTATATTTTAAATTCAGAGTTTGAAGAGTTTATAACAGTAGAAAAAAATGAATAAAATGCTGTTGAATAATCATCATCACTACTATCAGAACCAAGTAGTTGTGAAACTTTGCTAGCTTTTGTTCCAGATAAAGCTAAACAAATTCTCCTAGCCTTAATGTTTATAGTTGGATCAATTAGAGATTCTGTTACAACTAACTGTAGTCTATTTTACTGCTAATTGATTTCTAACAACTGCTAACTACCTAACAGATTTTGGCGCCAAAACTAACTTCCTTCTAACAAACTTTGCCACAAAAGATCTTTTGTAAAGAGCTTTTGTTCCAGATAAAGAATTCTGGCGATATGGTTGAAGCTTAAGCCACACCCAATCACCCGCCACAGTAAACTACTTCATAAGTTTTTGAGCCTTCTGCAATTGGATTTTTAAATGATGTAAGACTTCATCCCTTTCAATCAATTCAATTCTTAGTCCACGGCATATAAGAAGGGAGGTGGTCTATCATAAACAACTTGGAAGGGAGTGAGACCCGTACACGTGTGATAGAAAGTATTACACCAAAACTCAGCTCAAGGTTAGAAAATAATCCATTTCGCAGGGCAACCTGTAAACAACTTCAGTTTGGTAATTTGACTGGGGGTAATTTGGTAAGCACGGCTGATAGCCAAAGTAGTGTCAATTTATTGAAATAAAGCCTTCCAAAATTTACTTATAAAAAATAATTGTGCTACTCGTGAAGCATTGAAATGTGCAGGTAAGGGACCCAAGTGTATATACTTACTCAACCTGTCAAAAACCACAAGAATGGCAGAATATCCACTGGCAACAAGTAGCCCTACTATGAAATCCATGGAAATGTCTTCTCAAGTTTGGTCTGGTATGGGCAATGGTTGGAGCAGGCCTTGGGGATCCTGGTCATATACTTCACTTGTTGACAAACTTGACGTTGATCAACATATGCTTAGACATATTTTTTATCTTTTTCCAATAAAAACTGCCTTGGACCTCACTATAACCCACAAACTGAAGAATGTAGTTCACTCAATAGCTGCCACTTAACAGGAGATTCTAGATTGACCATAATTCTACAGTACTTGAGACAAGAGTTGGATTTTGTTGCAATTGAGACAAGAGTTGTTGCAAAGTTTCTGAATGAGTGGTGTCATCTTTTATCTGATTAATAAAATTGAAAACATGAATATAAACAGCACAGAACTGAGCTTGGTTTTCTGTTAACTGTGGTAGCCATCAGCTACTGTATTTTCATGTCCAAGCTTGTAATGAATCTCATAATCAAATCCCAGCAACTTTGGTAGATACTTTTGTTGTTCAGGAGACTGTATAACCTGCTCCATCATGCTTTTCAAACTTTTGTGATCAGTTTTAATAACAAAATGTCTTCCCAATTGGTATTGTCTCCTGACAAGAGGTTGGTTCTGCTGCATCGATATTGTACATATGTCATCATCACCGGCATCACTTTCCACTAAAAATTGGTTAGAAAAGCTAGGCAAAACTAATACTTGCGTAGAGACCATAGCTTGTTTTAAGTTGTTAAAAGAAAGTTCAGCTTGATGATCACTCCATTGGAATACATTAAGCTTCAGTAGATCTGTTAAAGGGTTGTAAGGAACCTAGGACATCACATATCTCTACATTGGTATGATATTGTCCACTTTGGGCCTAAGCCCTCATGGATTTGCTATTGGTTTATACCCAAAAGGCCTCATACCAATGGAGATATTGTCCATACTTATAAACCCATGATCCTCCCCACTTCTAGCCAATGTGTGACTTTGTTTGCCCAACAATCCTCCCATCGAACAAAGGACCACAAAGGACCACCGAGTCTCCCCTCAAACGATCATCCATCCGTCCACTCTAGTCCAGGCCAACTCCTCTCCACCGTGTTGGGATTAGGACACGTCCATGAAGACCGAAGCACACCGCCTATCTAACCGAGCACATTCACGGATCACGATCGGGGCTCACCACCTTTTTGTTCGGTATTCCGAGGATTCATCCACATGGCTAATTTCGGGGCATGGCTCTGATACCACTTGTAAGGAACCTAGGACATCACATATCTCCACATTGGTATGATATTGTCCACTTTGGGCCTAAGCCCTAATGGATTTGCTCTTGGGTTATACCCAAAAGGCCTCATATCAATGGAGATATTGTCCATACTTATAAACCCATGATCCTCCCCACTTCTAGCCAATGTAGGACTTTGTTTGCCCAACCGGGTCTATCATTGCATTATGTTGACAAACTAATACTTGCGGAAGCATGTTAGCAATTGGGATAGACCTTTAAAATTTTTCTATCTTTGCCCTTTTCTCTTGCCGAAACTGTCCAGTACTAATAAACTTGTTTTGCTTCTGTTTTTGATAATTTTTACAACCCCGAATATCAGCCCCAAAACGGGATTGTTTTTCACACCGAAAGCTCGTTAAACGCACGCACAGCTCACTATTTTGTACTGACTCTTTTCCCAATTTTTGGACAGCGTTTCTGGACGTTTTTTAAACTCTCAAACGGCTCCAAATGGTTCACAAAACACCCATGTTCCCAAATTTTATGGGCAAAATCACAATGCAAACGACTCATAAATAACAAGTAAAAGTAAAAGGTGGCGGCTATGAGCATAATTTTCTTTTGTTGTTCTTTCTTTTTCTTTTAACTCTTGAGAGAAAACAAGAACAAGGGTGGCTCGGGTTTCTTAGAATGAAATTACCTAAAAAAAAAATTTCTTTTTTTACTTAGGGTTTTAAGTTATCAAAACATAACACAAACCCTAAGCGTTCCCCTAGTCAATTTTCAACCATAAGGACTTGTAAAAAGGAAATATTCAATTTTTTTAAATATCTTAATAATGACATAATCAATTTTTCAAAATAAAACTTGTAACTTCCATCTTAATAAAGATATGAATTTAAAATCAAATTTTAATTCATTTGTTTCCAAAACTTAAATTATATACAATATATAATTTAATAATTATAAGATTTAAAAATATAAAATGTTAAGTGATTATCTTGTAATATTAACATTAAATAACTATCTTATATTAAAATTAATATACATTCCATATGTGACAGATATATTATTAATAATAGTAATAATATATGTGAGTTTATAATTGACAATCCAATTATAATGAATTTTCTACGGTACATGGATCTAACATGAGGACCAAATACACCTACTGTTTGTATTCATCAATCGGTCATAAATATGATACGAATTAACGCTCAAAACACCAACCCCAACAAATCCTATATCTACCATTACATAGGTAGAATTATGGGGAAGTGCTTAGAAATGGGTTAGACAATCATATATATTGGACTAGTCTTTTGGTTAGTTAAGCCCAATCTATATCACTCCGTCATTATTAAATTTTTATCTTTTTATATATAAAATAACAAATTTAAAATTTGACTTTGAATCTTTAAAATTAGAATTATTATCATTACACTACTTTAAAAATTAAAAAATATAAGTATGTGATTATTAGATATAATATTTTTCTAATACATCATTACAAAATTTTATATTTTATTATTATATTTTCATAAATTTTTAAAGATTTCGTATATTATTTTTATATTTTACAAAGATATGATAAATAAATTTTATATTCCACTATTTATTATACTCATTTATTATTTATCAAATAATAAGAATCCTTGAAATTATTTTTATGCCACATTTCATCTCACAAGGCGTAGCTATCTTTTGATCTATCTTTCACAAAAGACAAAAATTTAGTGCTGTCAATAGGTAATTAACATTATTTATTTGGTAACTCTTAGATATAGAATTATAGATGAGCAATGATATATATAAATTCTTATTTATAATTTTTACCCTTCTTTTACTACAGTAATTATTGTACTTACAGCGAGAGAAGGTAAAAATTATAAATAAGAGTTTTGATTATTGATAGGTACTTGCACTAACGCAACATAACGCCCACGTGCCACTCCCTGACGCAGCTCAACCAAAGGTTAACATTTATTCACGCAAATCTGGACCGTACAAAGACCTAATCTAACGACTGAAAATGACAAGCATTCCTTTTTTGGGCTAACCCTAGACAAAATTTTATATTCACTTTCTTTATACAGCTCGCTCAGTATAAATATCTGTAACCCGAAGTACGAAACTTCCTCTGTTTTGTTTTTCTTTTTACACAAAATTTTATTGTCGAGGCTCTCTCTGTGAACTAAAACGACATGTCGGACGAAGAGCACCACTTTGAGTCCAAAGCCGACGCCGGCGCCTCCAAGACTTTTCCTCAGCAGGCCGGAACCATCCGCAAAAACGGTCATATCGTCATCAAAGGTCGTCCTTGCAAGGCAAGTTTCTGTGCCTCTGTTCTGATGTTTAGATCTGGTGTTATGTCGTTTTGTTTATATATGTTTAACGTTTTTGTTGGTTTTGTGGAGACTGTTTTTTCTCACTCAGTTTACACTCAATTTGCTCAGATCAATCATAATAATTCTGGATAGAAAGCATTCACTCAATCTGAAAATCTGTAAAATGTGTAATAAATTAATGGAAAGTTTGAGATAGTTTTGATTTGCCTCTTAAAATGAAGGGTGTGAGAAAATCAAATTTTACCACCACTAAATCAATGTATTTGCTCGTCAAAAGATTCATGTAACTGACTCCAGCTATTAGGAATTGGTTTTTGTTGGTTTGTTATCTATATTATTAATTTATATAGAAAAATGAGAAATTTTTCAAAATAAAATTTGAAATCTGCAAATTAAGGGAACAATTGACGAAGAACTCTGTGAAAATTTGTATTGACTGAGCAGGAATAGCATACAAGTAGAAACCGGAAACAAGTTTGGTTTAGTGAACAAATAAGTTTTACTTGAAAAGTTGACAAATTTTGTTATAATCCTATGGTATTTTTACATTTTTACGCAGGTTGTTGAAGTTTCAACTTCAAAGACTGGGAAGCATGGTCATGCCAAGTGTCACTTTGTTGGAATTGATATCTTCAACGGCAAGAAGCTTGAGGATATTGTTCCTTCTTCCCACAACTGTGATGTATTTACTTCTAATTGTTTAATATTCTTGTTTTGTACTTTTTACTTAATATTAATATTTTCTTAGTGAGATTTAATGTATCTTTGCTTTTGTTATATTAGGTTCCTCATGTTACTCGTACTGACTACCAGCTGATTGATATCTCTGAGGATGGATTTGTATGTTTTACCTTGTTTTCTCTAGTTGAGTTTAATTGTCTTATTGGTGTAAATGCAATTAGTTAATTTCAATACTCTAATTATTTTTTTCAGGTGAGCCTACTGACTGAGAATGGCAATACTAAGGATGACCTGAAACTTCCAACCGATGAAAATATGCTTGGACAGGTTAGTTGACTTGATTTTCATTTTTACTTTCAAGAACCTGCTTGTTGCATTGTGCTCTTTTCCAATTGCTTCATTGTTCTGCTATTTTAGTACTCCACACACCAAAGTAGTAATCTCCTTGAATCATATTGTTTCATTTGATTTTTACAGATCAAGGATGGATTTGAGAGTGGGAAAGATCTGGTTGTCTCTGTTCAGTCTGCTATGGGAGAGGAGCAGATCTGTGGCCTTAAGGATATCGGCCCTAAGTAAATGGCTTCCATTGCTGAAAGCCATGGAAGAAGATGGATTAGCTTAGTGATGTGTCTTGGTTTTGAGATGAAGGGTTAATATCATTTCCCTATAAAACCACTCCCCCTTGTTGTTTATTGGTTTCCATAGACAATATTTTTGTCTATTTGATGATTAATGCTTGAACTCAGAAACACGGTGTTCTTGGTGTGTAGGAGTTATAACCACTGACGACTGTGTATGCGTCAAAGGATTTATATAACCGATCTTATCTAATGGGAGAAGTTTGGTTTGGTTTTCAGTCATACTAACGTATTTAGGGCTAAAGTATTTACTAAAATAAAACTATTTTCTTTTAGGCTCCCGAAAGTTCATCATAAAGGCTAAAAACAAACGCTTTGTTCCTGTTAATAGAATTTAACTTCGGGGTGAAGGGTAAAGGCCGGTTTCTCTCTAATTCAACTTCGGTGGGGACTCAACACAACTTACAAGGCCAATGGCAATGGGATAAATAAATAAAGTAAAATTTTAACAAGATCAGTTAAACA
>SKCR01024614.1:0-20026 GCA_019454045.1 Zanthoxylum bungeanum
ATACAAATCTGCTAATTGAGTCTTCTGATTCTGAATCTTCCGTAATATGAAATTCTAAACCTTTACAAGTTGATGAGTTAGTTGACTCAGACACTTCTAGTCAAAGCAATAGTGATTCTGACACAGATTCTTACTTAAAGAATAAAAAGCTTAACGTTTTGACAAAAGACCAAGAAACTTTTCTTGAACTTGTAAAACATATTTCAAATCCCGATTTACAAAAAGAATATCTTGACAAACTTCTAAAGACTTTTGACAAAGGAGAATCTTCTTCTAAAACTCATGTTTTAAAGCAAATACTTATGATCTTACCCAAATCTTAAGTAAGAAGAAAAATAAAAAAGATACACCCAGTTTTCAAGATCTTCAAAAAGAATTCAAGAAATAAAAATTGAAATAAAAGATTTAAAAGAAAAACAGAAAAGTGACTCTGAACTTTCTTTATCTATCATGTAAGGGTTTTGCAATCCTATTGATATTAGGGCAAAAATCTAGGACATAGTTTAAACTTCCTATAAATCTTTGGAGTTGGGTTTTATCAATGATTCTATCAGGGAATTTATCAGCAAAAGCTAAAGATCTTTCTATGGGTGTAATTGTTCCTTTGGAAATGTAATGTCCTAGGAACCTAACCTTGGTTTGGAATAGAGAAATCTTTGTACTAGAAACAGCCAAACCAGCTTTCCTAGTGGCAAAATAGAAAGTATTTAGATGTTTGAAATGTTGATCAACGTCCTTTGAGAAGATCAACACATCATCAATATAAATAATGCAAAATTCTGAATAAAGGTTATAAATATCATTTATAATCCTTTGGAATTCAGAAGGTGCATTCTTTAAACCAAAAGGCATGACTGTCCATTCAAATTGTCCAAATGGAACAGTAAAAGCAGTTTTATAACGGTCCTTAGGATGAATTTGAATTTGCCAAAAACCCTACTTCATATCAAATTTCGAAAATATGAATGCAGAATGAAGTTTTTGAAGCAAATCTTTTTTGTTAGGTATGGGATACCTAATCCACTTAAGGGCTTTGTTTAAAGGTTTGTAATTGATAACAAGTCTAGGTGTTCCTCTTTCTATTTCATAATTTTATTTACATAGAAAGCGGCGCAGACCAAGGAGACCTTGACTTAACAATTAAACCTTTAGATTCTAAATCTCTAATATCATTCCTACAGTGTCTTTCTAAGTCCATATTCATTTGAATAGGTCTAGCTTTAGTAGGAATTTGCTTTTCATCAAAAGAGGACTCATAAGGAAGATCTATCAAATGTTGCTTTCTATTCCAAAAAGCAGATGGTAGATCAGCACAGATTTCTTTCTCTCATCAAACTTTGAAATCATTTATCTTTTGTTTTACAAAAGCTTGCTGGTAATCCCAGTAACAGAAAGCTAAGCAATGGTTTAGGCGATTATGAAAATTGGCGGGAAAGTATTGAAGGCTATGACATACAATTTTTAAATTTTGATAAAGGTTGGCCTGGGTTTGCAAACACAGTACCAGATCTGGATCTCAGAAATGGTGCTCTAAAGAAGGAGGGAGAAGAGAATTACAACTGAGGGGAGAGATCTGGTCTCTATGCCTCAGAGGAGTAGTAACAGTTTATATTGCAGTACTGATATGAATTATCAGTCCGCGAGCATGCTTTAAAAATAAAAATTTAAATAAAATACAACAGCTTTATATTATTAATGGAGAAATTGCTTACATTCTTTGAAAACTAAAACTAAAAACTTAATTTAGAGAATTTTTGCAGAAGGAGGTTGAGAGAGATGGGAGAAGAACTAGAGAATACTTTGGAAAAACACGGATGCTCTCCTCTGAGAGTTAATGGGAACTATATACCCAATCAACCAACTACTTTGAATTATTACAAAGACTTTAATACAAAAACAGTAAGGTGCTCTACTTTTCTGACTTTTGTAACGTGCTTTGCTTTATCATCACATGGGCTTGTCAGAGTGAGCTGGTCTTGACAATGGCCTTTGCTTTACGTCTTTATCTTCACATGGTGTCTGCTTTCTTCACATGGGTTTGTTGGAAAGGCAAGAAACACGTGATTTTAATATCTGCTTTTACGACTTTTGATGGTTGTGGTCCCATTTTTGGTGAAACAAATCTTCAAAATTGATATTGTATCCCACAGCTTTTTTCTCGTGAAGAGAATAGTGAGTGAAGGGGAAAGAATATCAAAACTTTTTACTCTTTTTTACTCTTTTTACTCTTTTTTTTTTATTTCTTTAGAGAGGAGAAAATACCGAAACAGTCATCTTCGTTATCATCTCCAAGGGAAATAAAGGGCTGTGGCTCCCCACTGCTTGATGAACTGGCAGCTGATGAAGCTGGTCTAGAAGCAAGGAGCTGTTGCATGATTTGGAAATACTCTTCTTCAGATTTGGCACCTGCCAAGAGAGACTGGGCCGTGGACTTTTGAGAGAGGAAAGTGCTTTGGGCTTTAACATCTTCAATGTTGGATTTGATGTGGCCTTTAGCACAGAGCCATTGCTGGACCATGTGTTGGGACAGCTTGGACTCTTCATCAAATTTGGACCACCATTTTACTTTGAAGGTTCTTTGGATTATCAATTGGGATTCCTGAGTGTGAAATTGAAGACTCCACATCCAGACCCAAGGTAAGAAAAATTTTGTACAGAAACAGAAAAAAGGGGGAAATCTTTTTTCCGAATCAGAAGGAATGTAATGGGCTTTGAAAAGGTTTAAACAGGCTTTTGCATTTGGGGTAAGGATATCTGGGCTTGGTCCATAATAGTTCCACCAGTGTTGGAACCAATTTGGAAGGCTTTCAATAGTTATTTTTGAATTAAAGAAAAATAACCATGAGTGGCTTTTCTTTGGATTTTGTATAAGAAAGGTATTAAACCATGCTTGCTGGTAATCCCAGTAAGAGAAAGCTAAGCAATGGTTTAGGCGATTATGAAAATTGGCGGGAAAGTATTGAAGGCTATGGAGGGATTCACCCCATTGTTTTGGAGAAAGGACTTTAAGGATAGTAGCCGTTGAATAGGCTGGCTCAGAATGAGCATCAGAAAGATAAAAATGTTTGAATTTCATTGATTCAGTGAATTCAAGAATGTCTTGGTAAAAGGATTGGGGTTTTGAAAAATCCCATGGTTTAAAAAACCAACCCTTTGGGAAAAACTTTGAAAGAGTAACAAATGGATCAATATTATAAAACCCATCTTCAACACTTAAAATATTTTGTTGATAGGTTTTATTATGCCAATCCGATCTTTGAGAAGGCTTTTGAGAAACAATTTGGGAAGAAGAACTTCCACTTAAAACAATTTCTTTTTGAGATTTTGAAAAAGGAGTTTCTTTTGAAGATGTCTTTTGAATTTCTTTATTTTTTGAAAAGCTTTGTAGAGCAAGAATAAGTTCAGGGGATTTAGAGATGGATTCAATCCATTCATTTACCTGATCTTGAGACGTAATAGCTTTGGATGAGGTTTCTTCATGTTCTTGGATTGTGTCGGCCCAAGACTTAATAGGAATGGCTGAGCTTAATTTTGGAATTGGTGGAGGAGATTGGGATTCTTTGTAAGTGCTTTGGACAGCTGGTTCTTTAAGTTTGGCTTTGCCAGTATCTTTCTTTTTGGGTGGCATTATCTGTTTTGGAGAAATTCTCTGGTTAGAAAATCTGGAACAGAATTTTTATCTCCTTTAATAAATTCAATTTCAAAATCAAAAACACTTAAAATTGCTTGCCATCGTGCAAAAATCTGTTTAGATGCAATATTTGAACATCTTTTTCTAAAACGTGTTTTGCAGCTTTGCAATCAATTCTTAGTAAGAATTTCTGATTTAATAAATCACTTTGGAATTTAGATATGCATAAAACAATAGATAAAATCTCTTTTTTAATAGTAGAATAATTTTTCTGACAATCATTCCAATGAGCAGAAACATATTGTACTATTTGTTCTTTACCATTTTCAACTTGCTTTAAAATACCACCATACCCTAAGTCAGACGCATCAGTCTCAACAACCTTTGGTAAACTAGGGTTAGCTAAGTATAAACAGGGGATTTCTTTAACAGTTTCCTTTATTAACCTAATAGCACTAGTGTGTTCATCAGTCCAAGGGACATGAACTTTCTTTAATCTATCATGTAAGGGTTTTGCAATCCTATTGATATTAGGGCAAAAATCTAAGACATAGTTTAAACTTCCTATAAATCTTTGGAGTTGGGTTTTATCATGATTCTATCAGGGAATTTATCAGCAAAAGCTAAAGATCTTTCTATGGGTGTAATTGTTCCTTTGGAAATGTAATGTCCTATGAACCTAACCTTGGTTTGGAATAGAGAAATCTTTGTACTAGAAACAGCCAAACCAGCTTTCCTAGTGGAAAAATAGAAAGTCTTTAAATGTTTGAAATGTTGATCAACGTCCTTTGAGAAGATCAACACATCATCAATATAAACAATGCAAAATTCTGAATAAAGGTTATAAATATCATTCATAATCCTTTGGAATTCAGAAGGTGCATTCTTTAAACCAAAAGGCATGACTGTCCATTCAAATTGTCCAAATGGAACAGTAAAAGCAGTTTTATAACGGTCCTTAGGATGAATTTGAATTTGCCAAAAACCCGACTTCATATCAAATTTCGAAAATATGAATGCAGAATGAAGTTTTTGAAGCAAATCTTTTTTGTTAGGTATGAGATACCTAATCCACTTAAGGGCTTTGTTTAAAGGTTTGTAATTGATAACAAGTCTAGGTGTTCCTCTTTTATTTCAGAATTTTATTTACATAGAAAGCGGCGCAAGACCAAGGAGACCTTGACTTAACAATTAAACCTTTAGATTCTAAATCTCTAATCTCATTCCTACAGTGTCTTTCTAAGTCCATATTCATTTGAATAGGTCTAGCTTTAGTAGGAATTTGCTTTTCATCAAAAGAGGACTCATAAGGAAGATCTATCAAATGTTGCTTTCTATTACAAAAAGCAGATGGTAGATCAGCATAGATTTCTTTCTCAATCAAAACTTTGAAATCATTTATCTTTTATTTTACAAAATCTGTTTGTAATTGTTTTTCAAGGCTTTCAATATTCAAATCCTTTTTTAAATGAAGTAAATCATTTTTTTTTCTTCTTTAACAGAACATTAATATGGTTCTGATATACAGAACAGGCTTTTACAATATTCAAATTTCTTGTTTTAGGGTTTTCTATAAAAGAAAACTTTAGTTTTTTATTCTTTGCTTTAAAAGTTATACCATCATAGTCAACGGTATAAGGAGTAATGAGGTTTATGAAAGGAGTTCCAAGAATAACAGCATGATGTATATCATTTGTTAAAAGAAAGGAAGTCCTGAATTCAAAATCACCATTTGGAATTGAAGCATCAACTTTGGAAGAAATCTTTAGTTTTGAATTATTCGCGGCAGAAAGTCTTTCATGAGTTTTTTTTATGAAATCTATTTGGAATAATAATTTCTTTTATACAATTTAAATCAGCACCTGTGTCAAACAAGGCAACTGTGTCAATTTGGAAATCTGATGAGAGGATTAAAGTAATCCAAATTAAATATTTTCTTGTTGTCACTTGTTTTAGAACAAAAAGAAAATCATTTGGAAGCGGTTCGATACAATCAAGATTTTGAATCTCAGTCTCATCATTTTCAGAATCAGAATCTTTAACTGAGTTTCCTTCCAACTGTCTCTTTAGAAGAAGCTGGATGGTTTCAGAGTCACTTTTCTGTTTTTCTTTTAAATCTTTTATTTCAATTTTTATTTCTTGAATTTATTTTTGAAGATCTTGAAAACTGGGTGTATCTTTTTTATTTTTCTTCTTACTTAAGATTTGGGTAAGATCATAAGTATTTTGCTTTAAAACAGGAGTTTTAGAAGAAGATTCTCCTTTGTCAAAAGTCTTTAGAAGTTTGTCAAGATATTCTTTTTGTAAATCGGGATTTGAAATATGCTTTACAAGTTCAAGAAAAGTTTCTTGGTCTTTTGTCAAAACGTTAAGCTTTTTATTCTTTAAGTAAGAATCTGTGTCAGAATCACTATTGCTTTGACTAGAAGTGTCTGAGTCAACTAACTCATCAACTTGTAAAGGTTCAGAATTTCCTGTTACGGAAGATTCAGAATCAGAAGACTCAATTAGCAGATTTGTTATTTTGGAAAGAATTTCTTCACTGAGATCAAGCTCATTAAGTTTTTTGTATTCTACAATATTTTGCAGTATGACCTTTCTTTCCACATTTATAACAAGTTGCTTCTTTGTAATTGAAAGGGGCTTTAGATTTAAAAGTATGAGGAGAAGTGTAAGGTTTTCTATTGGACTTTCTAAAAGGCTTTGAAGGCTTCTTATAGAAATTCTCTTTAGGGCCAGGAATAGATCTTTTAAACTTTTTAGAATGGTAATTCCTTTTGTAAGGCTTTGAGGAACATTTTCCATTACAATCTTTAGAGGTACTAGCTTTGAAAGGGTCATAGTTGAACTGTTTATAAAAAACTACCTAGTTCTTGCTTAGATTTCCTAAGCTCCCATTTTAGGCGTTTCTGTAACTTTAAGTCTTGACAAATCTTTAAACCTTCCTTATTGATAAAACTAACTAATTCACCATAAGTAAGTCTATCGTAAGGGATAAGATTGTCATGAAGGGCTTTAATAGAATTCCTAACCTTTTCTCCTAGAAGGGTAGGTAGACCAGCAAGAAATTTTTCTTTCCATGTTATATTATTAGCATCATCTCTAAGGAAGAGAAGTGTAAAGAAAGTGGTTTTATAACTTTGGAAATCACTGAGCTTTCTGCATCTTAAGTTATGAAGTAACTCAGCATTTTTATCACGTAGGTGAGATGGGTCACCTATGAAATGAAGGGAAATGGTCAAAATTAAAGTTGCAACAGCATCTTGAATTGGACTGTCATATTCATTCAGAATAGGAACATTGTCTTCATCTGTTTGAATAGCATTCAAGATATCTAACTGTTGTTGATTTGTGAGAAGATGATCCCACCATCCTTTAAGTTGACCGGTAAAACCAGCAACAAGAATCTCTGCAATTGCTTTATCAGAGGTTCCTGTTTGGGTTTTGTAGGCATTAGCTGCCATGGTCATCTGTTGTAATAGGGTAAGAATATTATATTCAGACATTCCATCTATATTCCATTCATAGACAGAAGATGCATTAAACCGGAACTGGCTTATTGCACTTGGCCTATTATCAACGGCAAGATCAGGAGGAGAATGAGAATTAGTAGGAAGTGCTAATTCCCAATGAACTTTGTTGACAGGTTTGGATTTTTCTTGAAAGGCTTCTATGTCAGAAGAAGCTATGGAAGAGTTATCTAAATCTAGAACTCCAATTCTACTGCTAGACTGGGGAGTATCTAGGGCAATGTCAACTTTCTTTTTTGAAGAGGAAGAAGATGTTTCTATCCTATCCAGTTGGTCTTTAATAGCTTTAACAAAATCAGATTTTGACTCATGGACAAGCTTCTGACTATCTTTAGACACCTGGAATGGTTCAAAAATAGGTTTCTTAAGTTTCTTGTCTTCATTAGGCTTTGCTACAGTCTTTAAGGGGGAAACGTAATTGTAGACTGTTGGATTTGGCTTTCTAATCTAGTCAACTGCTTTCCTATTGTACTAAGATTTGTATTACAGAAGTTATTCTGTTGAATAATACTATCTAAGTTTTTATCTGTGTCATTAGGTCTATGTATTTTTAAAGGTGAGGCTTTAATCTGAACAGATGGTTCTCCATGATCTATGGTAATATTTCTCATAGGAGGGTGTTCAGACTCAACAATTCTATCACTATCAGAAAGATTCCATTGTGGGATTTTCTTTCTAATGGTAATGGGATTTGATTCTTTAAAAGGGTAGAGATATATTTTTCAGAAGCATATATTTCAAACCAATCAAAAAACATAACATGAGCTTTATGCAAGTTTACAAATTCATAATAAAATTCTTGAATTTGTTTTCTTTGGTTTAAAAAGTGTTTAAAAAACCAAAGTCTTTTTTCTTTGTTTAAATCAGAATAAAAATCTTTGTGCAAGGAGGCTTTATCCAACTCGAAATCTTTTTGTAGGACATTTATGACATTTTCCGTACAGCAGAAAATGTCGGAGATGTTGGGGGAGAAGGTTCCTTCTCCTCTTTACTTTGTTCATGCTGAATACTAGCGTAGATATGGTGAGGGATACTAGTAGTATAATCAACAGAACGTATAGAAGAGCTAGGGATATCCGAGGTGGAAAACCTAGGTTGATCTCTGTATGACAAGTTTGGAATTTTAGAGAATTTTCTTTCTAAAGAGGGAATACTAGAAACAGATTCTAAATCACAGAACCTAGATGAAGTATTTCTTCTGAAAGATAATTTGACTTTACCATCAGAATACTGAGTCACATTTTGTAACTCTGTATTTGGTTCAAGTTGTTTTGGAATTACTGGTTCAGTAGCTCCTTCTAGAATCCATTCCTCAGGAAGATTTATATCTTTCCATTGGATAGACCTAGGAATAACAGTGTTTGACTTTGAAAGGTCAGTTTGTAAGAGAACAGTTTCTTCTTTTCTTGAGTGGACTTTATGTTGCGTATTAAACGCAGAATGCATGGCTTTGTAAGAGATCTTGTAGATCAAGGCAACAGGGATTGATCCTTCAATCATGTGGTAATTATGGGTTTTGATTTGAAGAATCATGCTTTTGAGGATATTTTTGTCTTTTAAGGAGATTGTGATGTTTGGGTAACAGTCAAATGAAGTAGGACTTTACGAGACTTGATTCGATATTGCTGAGTAAAGAATCATCAAAAAGATGAATCTGCCATCTCTTAGAACAGCTAAGATAGAGGTATCTAAGCCTTCTTTAGTGAGGGGCTTTATTCCAACTTGGATTAAACCAATATGCACATAATTAAATTTCTCTTCTTTTAATGTTTTAAAGCATGTTCAGAAAATAATTTAATGGTCTCAAAAGATTTTGTAAGAGTAATATCACGTTCTTCAGTCTTTATAATATAATCCATTTTAGAAAATCAAGCTTTTTGGTTTTATAAATCATATCTTTAAAAATCTTTGGTAATTTCCAGCAATCAATGGCTTTATCAAAATCTTCAATTATAAATTCCTCAGAATTCACTATATTCTTTGAAATACTAGTCCTTTCAGTAGAAGAACTAGACAATGAGGAAGTTCTACAGAGTAGAGACTCCATGGGTAACTGTTCTTAAAAACTAAAACCTATGAGTTTGCCTACAGGTATGGGTTTACTGCCCTAAACAGAATCCTATCCTCGACGGGACTTACAACTAGTAAAAAAATTCAACAAACACACAGAAGAAACTTCAAAAGAAAGTAATCATGAAATCTTTACAATCTAAATCATCCAACCACACCTATTCTGATACCATACACGACATTGAAGACTCAACAATCCTATCCTGAGTGTGAAATTGAAGACTCCACATCCAGACCCAAGGTAAGAAAAATTTTGTACATAAACAGAAAAAAGGGGGAAATCTTTTTTCCGAATCAGAAGGAATGTAATGGGCTTTGAAAAGGTTTAAACAGGCTTTTGCATTTGGGGTAAGGATATCTGGGCTTGGTCCCTCATAGTTCCACCAGTGTTGGAACCAATTTGGAAGGCTTTCAATAGTTATTTTTGAATTAAAGAAAAATAACCATGAGTGGCTTTTCTTTGGATTTTGTATAAGAAATGTATTAAACCATGCTTGCTGGTAATCCCAGTAAGAGAAAGCTAAGCAATGGTTTAGGCGATTATGAAAATTGGCGGGAAAGTATTGAAGGCTATGGAGGGATTCACCCCATTGTTTTGGAGAAAGGACTTTAAGGATAGTAGCCGTTGAATAGGCTGGCTCAGAATGAGCATCAGAAAGATAAAAATGTTTGAATTTCACTGATTCAGTGAATTCAAGAATGTCTTGGTAAAAGGATTGGGGTTTTGAAAATCCAATGGTTTTAAAAAACCAACCTTTGGGAAAAACTTTGAAAGAGTAACAAATGGATCAATATTATAAAAACCCATCTTCAACACTTAAAATATTTTGTTGATAGGTTTTATTATGCCAATCCGATCTTTGAGAAGGCTTTTGAGAAACAATTTGGGAAGAAGAACTTCCACTTAAAAAATTTCTTTTTGAGATTTTGAAAAAGGAGTTTCTTTTGTAGATGTCTTTTGAATTTCTTTATTTTTTGAAAAGCTTTGTAAAGCAAGAATAAGTTCAGGGGATTTAGAGATGGATTCAATCCATTCATTTACCTGATCTTGAGACGTAAAGCTTTGGATGAGGTTTCTTCATGTTCTGGATTGTGTCGGCCCAAGACTTAATAGGAATGGCTGAGCTTAATTTTGGAATTGGTGGGGAGGAGATTGGGATTCTTTGTAAGTGCTTTGGACAGCTGGTTCTTTAAGTTTGGCTTTGCCAGTATCTTTCTTTTTGGGTGGCATTATCTGTTTTGGAGAAATTCTCTGGTTAGAAAATCTGGAACAGAATTTTTATCTCCTTTAATAAATTCAATTTCAAAATCAAAAACACTTAAAATTGCTTGCCATCGTGCAAAAATCTGTTTAGATGCAATATTTTGAACATCTTTTTCTAAAACGTGTTTTGCAGCTTTGCAATCAATTCTTAGTAATAATTTCTGATTTAATAAATCACTTTGGAATTTAGATATGCATAAAACAATAGATAAAATCTCTTTTTTAATAGTAGAATAATTTTTCTGACAATCATTCCAATGAGCAGAAACATATTGTACTATTTGTTCTTTACCATTTTCAACTTGCTTTAAAATACCACCATACCCTAAGTCAGAACGCATCAGTCTCAACAACCTTTGGTAAACTAGGTTAGCTAAGTATAAACGGGGATTTCTTTAACAGTTTCCTTTATTAACCTAATAGCACTAGTGTGTTCATCAGTCCAAGGGACATGAACTTTCTTTAATCTATCATGTAAGGGTTTTGCAATCCTATTGATATTAGGGCAAAAATCTAGGACATAGTTTAAACTTCCTATAAATCTTTGGAGTTGGGTTTTATCAATGATTCCAGCAATCAATGGATGGTTTCAGAGTCACTTTTTCTGTTCTTCTTTAAATCTTTTATTTCAATTTTATTTCTTGAATTTCTTTTTGAAGATCTTGAAAACTGGGTGTATCTTTTTTATTTTTCTTCTTACTTAAGATTTGGGTAAGATCATAAGTATTTTGCTTTAAAACATGAGTTTTAGAAGAAGATTCTCCTTTGTCAAAAGTCTTTAGAAGTTTGTCAAGATATTCTTTTTGTAAATCGGGATTTGAAATATGTTTTACAAGTTCAAGAAAAGTTTCTTGGTCTTTTGTCAAAACGTTAAGCTTTTTTATTCTTTAAGTAAGAATCTGTGTCAGAATCACTATTGCTTTGACTAGAAGTGTCTGAGTCAACTAACTCATCAACTTGTAAAGGTTCAGAAAAACAAGACCCTCTGATAAAGTAATTACAGAGATTCTTGTTTGCTGGTTTTACCGGTCAACTTAAAGGATGGTGGGATCATCTTCTCACAAATCAACAACAGTTAGATATCTTGAATGCTATTCAAACAGATGAAGACAATGTTCCTATTCTGAATGAATATGACAGTCCAATTCAAGATGCTGCTTCAACTTTAATTTTGACCATTTGTCTTCATTTCATAGGTGACCCCTCTCACCTACGTGATAAAAATGCTGAGTTACTTCATAACTTAAGATGCAGAAAGCTCAGTGATTTCCAAAGTTATAAAACCACTTTCTTTACACGTCTCTTCCTTAGAGATGATGCTAATAATATAACATGGAAAGAAAAATTCATTGCTGGTCTATCTACCCTTCTAGGAGAAAAGGTTAGGAATTCTATTAAAGCCCTTCATGACAATCTTATCCCTTACGATAGACTTACTTATGGTGAATTAGTTAGTTTCTTTCTAATGGTAATGGGATTTGATTCTTTAAAAGGGTAAGAGATATTATTTTCAGAAGCATATATTTCAAATCAATCAAAAAACATAACATGAGCTTTATGCAAGTTTACAAATTCATAATAAAATTCTTGAATTTGTTTTCTTTGGTTTAAAAAAGTGTTTAAAAAACCAAAGTCTTTTTCTTTGTTTAAATCAGAATAAAAAATCTTTGTGCAATGAGGCTTTATCCAACTAGAAATCTTTTTGTAGGACGTGATATTACTCTAACAAAATCTTTTGAGACCATTAAATTATTTTCTGAACATGCTTTAAAACATTTAAAAGAAAAGAAATTTAATTATGTGCATATTGGTTTAATCCAAGTTGGAATAAAGCCCCTCACTAAAGAAGGCTTAGATACCTCTATCTTAGCTGTTCTAAGAGATGGCAGATTCATCTCTTTTAAAGATTCTTTACTCAGCAGTATCGAATCAAGTCTCTGTAAAGGTCCTATTTCCTTTGACTGTTACCCAAACATCACAATCTCCTTAAACAAAAATATCCTCAAAAGCATGATTCTTCAAATCAAAACCCATAATTACCACATGATTGAAGGATCAATCCCTGTTGCCTTGATCTACAAGATCTCTTACAAAGCCATGCATTCTATGTTTAATACGCAACATAAAGTCCACTCAAGAAAAAAAGAAACTATTATCTTACAAACTGACCTTTCAAAGTCAAACACTGTTATTCCTAGGTCTATCCAATGGAAAAATATAAATCTTCCTGAGGAATGGATTCTAGAAGGAGCTACTGAACCAGTAATTCCAAAACAACTTGAACCAAATACAGAGTTACAAAATATGACTCAGTATTCTGATGGTAAAGTCAAATTATCTTTCAGAAGAAATACTTCATCTAGGTTCTGTGATTTAGAATCTGTTTCTAGTATTCCCTCTTTAGAAAGAAAATTCTCTAAAATTCCAAACTTGTCATACAGAGATCAACCTAGGTTTTCCACCTCGGATATCCATAGCTCTTCTATACGTTCTGTTGATTATACTACTAGTATCCCTCACCCTATCTACGCTAGTACTCAGCATGAACAAAGTAAAGAGGAGAAGGAACCTTCTCCCCCAACATCTCCGACATTTTCTGCTGTTACGGAAAATGTCATAAATGTCCTACAAAAAGATTTCGAGTTGGATAAAACCTCCTTGCATAAAGATTTTTATTCTGATTTAAACAAAGAAAAAAGACTTTGGTTTTTTAAACACTTTTTAAACCAAAGAAAACAAATTCAAGAATTTTATTATGAATTTGTAAACTTGCATAAAGCTCATGTTATGTTTTTTGATTGGTTTGAAATATATGCTTCTGAAAATAATCTCTTACCCTTTAAAAGAATCAAATCCCATTACACCGGTACAAGGAGTAATAATATCAGACGGTTCGGTTCCTTTTTTATTTCGATTCCGAACAGGCATCGTGGCTGAATCTATAGCTAAGAATAAAAAGAAATCAAAATTCTTATAATTCTCCAAAATTTATTAAAAATTATTCATTTATGATGAGAAAAGACTAAACAGTTATATGACTAAAATTTTTAAAGCAAAAAAGAAATGGGTCTTTTTTGTAAATTAGCCGATTTTGAAAAATTATGATTTTCAACTGGAAATTAAATCGACGGTTTTTTGTAAAATCGGATCGATCAGGTAGTGATCGGCAGATGTTTAGCTTAATCAATTTGATATTATGATATACAACTTGTTGATGTGCCGGGAAGCAAAAGACAGATGGGGAGGAGGTTAAGATTGACGGAACTCGGCCGGCAGAGATTGATGCAGATGTGTTGAGTTTAATAACCAATAACAAGCTCCATCAGTTCCAACTCCCAATGCAAAATATTGAAGATTTGGAATTAGTAATGCATCCTGGAGTGCTCAACCACTCTCTCTCCAACACTTAAATGTGAGAGAATCATTCTTAAAATAAGACTCAATCCCTTATTGAATTCTAAAATTTTGTAGTACAAATATTATGGTAGTTACAAGGAAATTCGAATTAGGCTTAATTTCAGCCCCTCATGCGCAAAACAGACCCTCGCAGCAGACCCTGAGATTAGTGAAAGCGTCTGCCTCTGAACCTCTGACCGAACTGTTGAGCTGAACCACTACTTAACTTTCTCGAGGCTTGTTGATGTCAACAATCTCCTTAAAATAAATTTGTCCCCTACCGAATGTGCAGTAGAACGTGAGACGATTGTTTCGCAGGATGCAACGGAAAACGAACGAGTATGGGCACCACCAAAACCCGTTCCCAACGAACCACTAAAGTGTTTGAACTCTTCCCAAACAAAACAAAGAAAACCGAGGATGAAAGTTTTTCCTTAAAAAACCGAAAGCTGTATATCGTATGTATATTTTCAAAACGAAAATACTGCATGCCTTTTATAGAAGGAAAATAAATATGCCATTTATCACTCATTAATGAGACATTTCGTTTGAAGTACCAAATTAATTAATGAAATTAATTAGCTTTTATGTAAAACTTCAAAAGGTTTTGGAAAACAAAGAGGCAAGCAAAAATTGACTGGGTCGGGCCCGCATAATTTGGTCCGGCATTCGTGTACGCAGTACGCGCGGGTGCACACGAGTCAGGCCTGATCGGATTTTGATTTGTACCCCCCCCCCCCCGCGCACGTAGAAAGAGCCTCTATCCTTATAACTCTTACCCATCTACATATGAGTAATCATATATAAAGACACTTTCTCTCTAATAGCTTTCCTATATGGGACAAGCTAATTTTTCTTTATTTTCTCCAATCAATTGGCACTACAAAAATTATATCATTTAGTGTCAAAATACATCGACGCCAAAAGTCATAGTTTCGACGTAAAATATAATTAGCATCGAAATAATTAGATGCAAAAATTGGACGCCGAAATATCGACGAGAATAACTTTTAGCGTCGAAATAAATAAATGCGACGCTAAAAACTATATTTTGCGTCCAATTTATTTCGACGCTAAATTAAATTTTCTGACGCTATAGGTTATATTTGGCGACGAAATAATTCGACGTTAAAAGTTTGACTTTTAGCATCGACACCTTTCGACGCTAGAGTATATTAAAAAAGTAGTATCTGTATACTTACAGCGACGATTTTTTTGTAACTACTTTCGTCGAAATTTTCGACACCAAAAGTCAAACTTTTAGCGTCGACTATTTCGACGAAAATAGTTTAAAAAATTTGTTTTAAAAACATTATTAATTTACTTCTTTTTGGTCTAAAATAATTAATTTAATATTTAATTTAATTGAAAAAAATTTCTGATTAATAACATAATTACGAAATATTATAATAATTATTATATTGAATTTTTTTTTTAGAAAAAAAAAAATATATTATATTAAAAATATTTGTTCAAAATATTTATACAAAACCAAATATAAATTTTATTGCTGCTGTGATGGGGGGACGCTCGAGCCCGATGCGCCCTGACTGATTGAGGCCTCCAACATCTGACGAAAATGGAGCATTTGCTGTTCGCACATCTCCATCTTCTTCTCATGGTCCAGCTTGACCTGTTGTAGCTCGTCCTTAGTCTGCTTCAGCTCGTCTGGGTGGTGGCTAACTCGTCTCGAAGAGAAGTGATAAGTGCATGAAAATGTACATTAGAACATCACTTATCTAGGCTTATTGTTAAGCATTTAGTTATATATTTTATGTTTTAGTACATAATTTCTATTGTTATATTATTTTAAAATGTTTATTATTTACACTAATTTAGTGATTTTTATTTGTAGGAATATACATGGATCCGAGAATTTTACAAGTATTTTGGGAACCCCTGGGAACACACAGGACGAGCAGGGAGCATGGCGCCATGGCGCCAGAATTGCATACAAAGCACAGAGTATATGGCGCCATGGCGCCACCAACATACACACTGGCGCCTAGGCGCCATATATTCACACACCCAAGGCGCCATGGCGCCAGTAAGCACACCAAGGCGCCTTAATAAACAAAGGGAATAGGCGCAACAAGAAGCCAGGCGCCTTGGCGCCTCCAGTACGCATGCGCAGTCATGCATACATTTTCCAGAGAGATTAGCGTCGCGGCGCTGCGGGAAGAAATCCTACGCGTTCCAGGTCTCGACTTTTAGGGTTTCTGAAATCCTAATGACACCATGACTACTATAAATACAACTGTTCGTCCAGAAACAAAAAAGAGAGGCTAGTTACACAATACAAACAAGAAATCAGAGCTGTGCAAATTCCCGGGATCAGAAACAATGATTTATCCGATGATTCCCCATCCTATCTCTGCTGTTTCTTCATCTAGCATGCGGAACTAATCTCCCAAGCAAAGCTAAGGGCGATCTCTTGTATCCAACTCTTGTATTCTTGTTATTTGATTCATGAATGGTTTTAATTGATTAATACAATCGTTATTCTCTTCATCTCTTTATTCTATTGATTATTTGAGAACTATATTTTATTAGTTTACATATAGATTCAGTCATGCTTTTTCTATGTGTTGTTGGTAAAATTGGTTTGATAAATTAAGGTTGTTTTGCGAGTTGATCTTCTGCTGCAGTATTGCCCGAGGGTATATTGTCGTCGTTAGATAGGTTGTAACGATAACCTTGTGAGTTGTAAACGTAGAGAAGATTGAATAACAATTACCTTAGAACTTAAACTGGTGTAGAATTGAATATCTTCCAATTGTTGATTTGGGACGTGAAATCCTCAATTGTGTAATAACATGAATCGATAACGGAATATAGGTAATAGGTGCAAGAGGGAACCCTGATGCTTTGCTATTTTTCTCATTATTGTTTTAAAATCCTTTAAGTCTTTGAAATCTTTAATTTTCCATTGCAATTTAATCTTTTCTTAAAAACAGTTATTGCTCAATGTTCTTGATTTAGTGAATCAGTTTCTTTGTAACCATCTCTCTGTGGAATCGACACCCCAACTGTACTGCGATAACCGCGATTCATATTTGGGCGTAATCAAAATTTGGCGCCGTTGCCGGGGAGACGGTTTACAAGCAAAAGGACCAGGTTGCTTTGTCAATAACGAAGCGGTAACTTCGTTCCTTTCATTTATTTTTTTCGTTTATTTTCTTTTAGTAATTTAGTTTTTATTCTTAATTAGTTCTTTTTATTAGTATTTATTTTAGTTGTTCTATTTCTGTTTTAGTTTTACTTAGATTTTAAATTTTAGTTTATTCTTTTTATTTATTCATTTTTTTTCCTAGTATTATTTGAACTTAAATTGCATGCCTAGACATAGGGATAGATTTGGTAGGTTCGTTAGAACTGAAGAAGAGAATTCTGATTCAGAGAGTTTGTTTGACAATCTCTTTGCCACACCATCCACATCTAGTGCACACACAATGAGTGATTACGAGAGACCACCTAAGAGGACTCTTGAAGAGTACCTCCACCCAACTCGCACGGCTACACCTTCGTGTATCATGTTTCCTCCAAATGCACCACCCGTAGATTTTAAACCTGGGATGATACAGTATCTTCCAACCTTCCATGGTTTGGAGAACGAAAATCCCTATGTGCATATTAGAGAGTTTGAAGAGGTAGTAGCGACTTTCCATGACCGGTTTGGAACCACAGACACAATCAGACTTAAGTTTTTTCCATTTTCCCTTAAGGACAAAGCTAAGAGTTGGTTGTACTCTTTAAGACCTAGGTCAATAGGATCGTGGGGCGAGATGACCCGGGCATTCTTTGACAAATATTTCCCACACCACAAGACGGATGCCCTGGAAAACAAATCTCCACCTTTTCCCAGAAAGACAGTGAGACCCTTTACCAACATGGGAGAGGTATAAGGAATTATTAGCTAGTTGCCCCCACCATGGTTTTGAGAGTTGGCGTTTAGTTAGTTACTTCTATGATGGATTGACACATAGTGAGTGCCAATTCGTTGAGACGATGTGTAATGGCTAGTTTATCCAAAAGGACCCTGATGAGGCCCTCGAGTACCTAGATGACCTAGCTAAGAAGTCTCATACCTGGACTGGACCTAATTCCATGGATAGCACTGATAGGACACCACTCACTCCTCCCATTAGAAGCGTACACCACTTGAGAGAGGAGGACAGCCTTAAGGCGAAGGTTGAACTATTAGCCAGACAAATGGGAACCTTACTAGCCAAGGACAATAAATCTATGCATACAGTAGCCAACTTAGAGCCTCAGGAAGTTTGTGCTGTTTGTAACAGGACCGATCATTTGACACAAGAGTGCCCTACAACTAGAGACCCATATGAGAGTCAATGCAATGCATTAGGAACGTATAGGAAACCCTACACACCGTACTCATACACTTATAACCCTGGTTGGAGAAACCATCCCAACTTCAGTTGGAAATAAGACTCTCATCAGTCGAGTCAGACACCACAACCTAGGAGTTACAGTACCCCACCTCAGTATCACACACCTGCCATCCCTAGGAACTCCTTAGAGGACACCATGCAAGCCTTTGTGGAAACTCAAAGTAAGACCAATCAAAAGTTTGAATCCTTAATAGCTCAGCTAGCTGAAGACAACAAGAGATTAAAAGCCAAATCTCCAAGTTAACCAACGTCTTGAGTGTGAATGAACAAGGGAAATTCCCTTCCAAGCTCAACCTAATCCTCAAGGGCAACACATGGCACAGGCTGATCAATGAGGTGCGAATGTAAAAGGCGTTAATGCAAAACTATTAGGTGTGGTAAGGAGGTAGGAGTAAAAGACACCCCAAACACAACAGATCCGACCCAGGATAATAGTGTAGATACTCCTCAGGAAGACCGAACCACAACTCACAGTCAGAGTACCATTTCCTCAAGCCTTAGGCCAGCCACCAAAGCTGCAGACCCGAACAGTGAGATCTTAGAACACCTTAGGCAAGTAAAGATAAACCTGCCCTTGTTACATGTAATCAAACAGGTTCCCACATACGCTAAGGTTTTAAAAGATCTATGTACCATGAAGAGGAAGCACCATGAGAAGAAAACTGCATTCCTAACGGAACAAGCTAGTGCAGTGATTGAACAAAAGACCCCACCAAAATATAAAGACCCGGGGTGTCCCACCATCACTTGCCATATTGGTACATGCGAGTTTGGTCAGGACATTACTAGACTTGGGCGCGAGTGTGAATCTCATGCCGTATTCCATATAACACAGTTAGGTCTTGGAGAGATCAAGCCTACGTCAGTAGTCTTACAGTTAGCGGATCGTTCTGTCAGAACCCCACAAGGGGTAGTAGAGGATGTCTTACTCCAGATTGAAAAATTCTATTATCTCGTTGACTTCTTGATTTTAGACACCCAGTCCGTAGTTAAAACCGAATCTAAAATTCCTCTTATCCTGGGTAGACCTTTCCTTGCTACAGCAAATGCCCTTATACATTGTAGGAATGGTCTCATGAAATTGTCATTCGGAAATATGACACTAGAAGTGAACATTTTTCACATCGGGAAACAGCCACAAGATGACGATGAATGTCATCAGACATTCCTCATAGATACAATTGTGCCGAATTGGCACCCACTCTACATGAGTCTGACCCTCCCGATCATCTCCTTCCGGATTCGACCCTTTTAGACACTCTTGAAATAACCAATCCTCCGGATTTTGCTACAGGTTACTCTGTTTGGCAGCCGCAGTTTGAGGCTTTTGCCAGAGGAAAGGGATAGACCAAAACCTTCTTCGGTCAAAACACCGAAAATTGAATTGAAGCCCTTACCAGAAGGACTGCAACATGTTCCTTGGATCAGGAGATACATTCCCTGTTATCATTTCCTCAGAGCTTAGTGCATCAAGAGTAAGAGATTACTTGAGATGTTGAGTGAGCATAAATCCGCACTTGGCTGGACCATAGGAGACATCAAAGGTATTAGCCCCTTGATTTGTTCCCATAAAATTCACCTAGAAGATGGAGCTATTCCTCGTAGAGACCCTCAACGTAGGCTTAACCCCACTATGAAAGAAGTGGTGAGAAATGAAGTGATAAAGTTACTAGACGCGGGTATTATATACCCAATTGCTGATAGTAAATGGGTTAGTCCTACG